>APFE030316930.1:0-17722 GCA_000404065.3 Pinus taeda | reverse complement strand
GGCCTCTCCCCCTGTAGATCCAGCAGCTTGCTTGTTCTTCTTCTTCTGCGGACAATTTGTGGCATAGTGTTTGTGCTGGTGACAGTGAAAACACTTCACCTTGGACATATCGTGCTTCTTGCCTTTCGCACCAGACTGAGAAGCTTTCTTGCTCTTCCCTTTCTTTGCTTTGGCAGCCAAAGCACAATCTTCATCAAATACATTTGATGAAGATCCATTCTCATACTTATTGTTACTAAGTTTATCCTTGAGCGCCAGGTCGCTCTTGCTTTGGAATAACATTCACAATCCGTTGAAAGAAATTTCAACAACAATACTGCAAATTCGAATTCCACCAGCTCCAAACTCAACTGCTTCCGATCTAGAATTCGTGAGAACGAAGTATTTCTTGTACAGAGATCGACTGTATGGGCATTCACCGGATATATCACCTTCCAAAAGAAGGATGAATCCAGAGGCTAACTGGCCCAATTACAGACTCTGCCCGAAGAAATAAAACGTAGTCACTTCCTGAATAATAGATCTGATGATCAATCCTCGCTTTGATATCCTGTAGAAATCTCTTCTACAAATCAACCAGCTCTTATACCATGTAGAAATTTTGAATAATCTAACACATATTCAACAGAGATTATCCTGATCATGTACTATTTCAGAAAACATACACAATACATAAGCTCCTCTACGTTGATCATCAATATAGCAGCATCAATAACAATAAAACATAAAGAGCATTCACACATTAACACAGTATGTATCCCGGGGAAAGCATCTCGCTAAAAACCCAACTATCTGTATATTAATGATTGAGTCATGTAAAATTACACAGCATAATACTTCTCACAAGTATCTCCACCTCTGTTACACACAATACAGCTCAGATCTGATCTCCAAATCTCTTCCACTGCTTGCCTGCCTCCACTGCGCAATCCTGCATGAGAATACTGATGAATGAATAATCCAAATTCGTATTTCCCTTGGATATACCATGAAATCCTCATTGGAATACTCAATCCACTGATTGTGCAAGATCTAGTGCACAACTATAGTCACAACTGATAGCAATCTGATCCTCTAACACCTGTCCCTGCTGAACTGAACATGCACTGACATGCAACTGAGTTAACTGATGTATTCATTAGTCGTATTATGAGTTAATAACTTGTGAATTAATTAAAACTAATTCACCCAACTCATCTCTAGTCTATTCGCCAGTTAGACTAAATACAACCAGTTTAACAAAGCTAAACTGAACACAACTCCATCAACTGCACCTCCAGTCCACTAAACTCAACTCACTTGAGTTCTAACTGAAGTCCTGCATGCAAATATTAGTCATCCCATAGGTAACCACGAATTTCCTTCTGGGATCTGCATGTACAACATCCGTAGCTCATCCTGAAGTGCTCCAAGAGAATAAGACAAAGTTATAGTCTAAATATTATTATGAGCTAATAATATTTGACTGTTCTATATTTAGACTGAGCAGTCACTCCGCTGTGATCTAAAAATAGAAGTCCATCTATTTTTCCCAATTTGACCAATCATCCATAAACAACAACCTGCAACCCATAGATATGATCCATGTGTCTAAAAATAGACTTGCGCCAAAAATAGCCTGCGGGCCCACTTAGTGAAGGTGACTCCTTTCCACTAAGCTCCATCATCTTGTTGCATTCTCAACAAGCATTTCTTGTTGCACACTTTTCAACAGCCCCAACACATCTATTTATGCAGGAGAATCAGATTGTGTTGGCAGCCCTCAAAGTGCAATTGGAGGAATTGCAGGTGTGCACTCCTCAGGCTGGTACCCTTTCGACCAGCCTCACAGTTGGAACAATGGCTAGGGAGACTTCTGTAGTCCCAAAGCATCTATTTATGAGATTTTGCAGTCCCATTACACCCTTGTTATCGTGCAACAACTTCATCCATGTTTCTCGGAACATTGTGAGCATTGATGCGTCCATTTTCGGCTCCGATATGTCTTTACTTCCTAAAGTGGAGGCATTAGTGAGCTCCTTTTGGCTTCCATGAAGGTTTCCTTAGTGCACTCCAAATCAAACTCTGGTTCCTTCGTTGGAGCCTGACGAATCCAAGTACTTTCTTCAGGCTACTTACCTTTGTCATCCCCTATCGTAATGCCACTTAAGAGCACAATATTCACATTAGGGTCTTCCTCCCGTGGCTTAGACTTCATCATTTGTAGGTTCTGGATCTGGGGAGGTTGGAGTGCTCCTTTATCACGCATCCTCGCTATCAGGGTGGGACAATCCTCCATCTCGTGACCAAATAATGTACAATACAAGCATCATGGCTGCGTTATATTCGTATAATCAAGTGCATAATGCCCCAGACCTCTGCAATTGTAACATATTAGCTATCTGCGACCTCTTCCTAGTCCTCCTCCAACTCAGCCTCGTTCATGCCCCTGAAATTCTTTTCATGCCATCCCTTCGTTCTAGTCAAGGGTCTGCATTTTGGCCTGAACTCTATAGGTAGGAGTTTGATCCATCATCAGCTCACAACTTCTACAAGCACACTCATCATGTCCCACTGATCTACAGAAACTACAGAACAACTATTGTTAATTCTGCATGTACTTTTGTAATAAATGGTAGTTATTTGTAGCATGCTTTCCTCCTATTTGAAAAATTGCACACCATAGTGCACGTGCTGCACTTAGTCCTTCTTGTGCTTTCGGTCTTAATGGCATTGGTCCTCCTCCCGCGAGGTAATTCACGAACACTGGGAAGTGGTCCTTGTCATGTCCTTGACCCTTGGACTTTATGCACCATACCTCATTGTACACTTCTGGGCATGCTGTCCTGTCTTGTTTCAAACTCTGCATCTCAAGGCACATGGTTTTCAACTACGCATGAATCTGCTGAAATCCCAGGTTGGGATCCTACATCGGGGTCTCATCTAATCTCATTGCGACCTTCGAGGCATCGACCTGAGTTGTTAGCCTCTGTTGTGACAATGCGTTTCTTAGATGCGGCATTAACGATGCTATAAACCATTCGTGGTGTTGTCCATCCATCAACATCATGTTAGCTACACAAATTGTAAACTTCAGTATCTGATCCAACTCCCAAGGGGTCTCGCCTGGTAGCATTGTGATTTCCTTGAATCCAATGATCGACTGCACCTCTAACTTTGACCTGCTAAATTCTTTGTTTAGCGCAGTGTGAATATCTACAATCCCTATATTCGGATTGCCATTGGAATGCTTAATGTACCAGGTCAGCGTGCGATCCTGCAAATCACTGACCAACATCACTTTCTTTATATTGTCATCCATGACTTAGTGTGCTTCCCATATAGCTTTTATCATGAACCAAAACTATTTCGGATCTTCATTCCCTACTCCCTTGAACACTGGCAACTTTATTGTGCTCGCCATATTGATTCACTGTGGTGGCGGAGGTGGTATGGGTGAAGATGGGGGTGAAGACAGTGAAACTGGAGGAGATGTAGGTGGGGGTCGTATGCGCAGAATCCTCTGCCTTATCAAATTGATTGTACTTCTTGGTGAGACCTTTGCGAGCTCTTCCTCGCCCCCTCGTGGATGTAAAATCAAGGGGCTAGTTTCTAGTTTTGTACTACCTTCATTTCTATAGATTCTCCCACTTCGTGTAGCCCCAAACATCAATTTATTCACATAACCCATTTTTCACATAGTAGCATTTTAATCCAAGTGTTCAAAGGTTTAATGTACTTACCTCATGGCCCTTTGAGGAAGCGTTGTTCTGCCTCACAATAGCTAATTGAAGTATCTATTGTGAACTCAGTGATGAATCCTCCTATAATTCGATCGAGCCATTGATCAACAATACGTGTGATCTTATCCTCTGATGCTTCTAATATGCACACCAATTATGGAGTCCACACAATAGGTTTGTTGAGCTTACACCTTCCTTGGCTATCTGCTAACTTCGTGATCCACTCATATAGCTCACTAGGGAAAGATGTGAAGAAAATTTCATGGATCTTTGTGTATAAGTAGCAGTCTAACCACTCTTCCTTTGATAGTTGTGGGTTCCTATTCTCCTGCGTCATGAACTCATGAGTCTTCCTATCCAGCCAATATTCATTTCCTTTTGTTGTCGGATTCCAGTGATATGACATCAGACATCTCTATTTAGATCCCTATCCTGGCAACGAAACCATTTGTTGGCTTATTGGGGCCTGACCCAGGTTCAGAGTTAATTAGCCAAAAAATCCCTGTACTACTGGCCCTTTCGGCAACTTGGAGCGAGAACTGATGTCTCACACAAACTAGTATAGCAGGTTGATGGAACTAGGTTTCTTCACCCTCGAGATGTTTGAGGGTTTGATTCGGTCTAACTGCTCGTCCCTGCGCACAGGTTGCTTCACGCACTTCCTTGGCCTTCACACCCTGATATACTTGCCTTTGTGTAGCCCTAACTAGGGCTTGTGGGGCTTCCACACTGTTGGAGTATCATTCTGCACTATTTCCCTAAGTTTCACCTGAGATCTTACCTATTTTCTTTCACCAATTAGTTACCTTCATGTAAATAGTAGCCTTGTGTTATATTTATTTATACAACATACACATATAAGTTCGCGTAGCAGATAAATAGTACATTTGCAATTTATACCCAATAATACATTAAACAGGAAAAGATACATAGAAATATGGTAAACTTCTCTTTATTAATTCTTCCAATAGTTACAGACTCGACTTGCCCTGCGTACTCAGTTGCAGGGGTATGCACACTCAGCTGTGGACTACTAGGCCTTTGCGCACTCAGTGGGAGATCCTTCTCCTATTCTATGACCCAAATACACACTTTACACTTTGACTCAATCTCTTAGACTCATCATGCTTCTTTTCCCTCTTCTAGCTATATGCCCTCTTCTACATTTAGAGCCTCGCTCTATTTAAACAATCCCATGGTCTGCGGACCATGGGTAGGTCTATCAAGCTGACATTATATTACAAAAACAAGGGCAGACAACCTTGTGAATCTATTATGACTTCACTCCTCACCCACAAATCGTGGAGCTTTTACAAAGGACTTGGTCAAAACTTGGGCTTTAAGCCCCAAAACATGCCTTGGGGGGATTCCATGCCCAACAGACAAGCCATCAACTTCGTCTGCCACTGAGTCCAAAACCAAAGCATCTGCTGAGCTTATTACAATACCAAATGGTCTATTATAGATCCCTCAACCTAAAGTTGAGGCCATTACTAAGATCCGAAAGGGATTTTTACGCCGTAATGAAACTTCTAACCAAGCTGCCCATACATAGAGTAAAGTAGACGACTTGACACAATCACCTACTTCCATGTCAACGCTGGAGGTCCTCCAATCATGCCCATCTCAAAATAAAGCTCTACTAATTGCCTTGGGTAAAGTAGATACTTCTGATGATCGTTTGATTGTCTGTCCTGTTGTTACATCAAAACATCCCCCATTGCCTCCGCTTGTTGCTTTCTAGATACTAGTTAGAGTTTGTAATGCCATCATCTCCCGATGCATTATTGATGCAGGTGCATCCACCTGTGTGATTTCCGCTGTTGTTTGGAAACAACTTAAGTCACCTGAGTTGTCCCCCTCCACCATCACTTTGTATGCTTCATATGGACACACTTCCCAGCCTCTTGGCATGTACCGCAACATTCCAGTGACCCTTGCGTGCAAGACTGTCCATGTTGATATTGAAGTCATTGATGCCCCTTTGGATTATAACATTCTCTTAGGTGGTAGTTACACATATGCTATGTTAGCCATCACATTTTCAGTGTTCTAGAAGATGTGCTTCCCCCATGAAGGGAAGATTGTCACCATCAATCAGTTGACTTACTGCGAGCTGACATCCATGACCTCTCCCGAGTCCATTATCTCGTTAGTTTATGATAAATAGTCTTCAACTCCTCTCACCAGTGTTTAACCCCCAGTTTATAAAGATTACTCATTGTTGGGTTCTTTCCCTAGTCCTCCCCCTCCCATTTTAGAGCCTAACTCTATGATTTTTTGCATGTTACAAGCATCATGGGCTGCTCTCAAGCAGTTTGGTACATCTGATCAATAGGTAGCTCCTCAAAACCCTATTGTTTCAATCCCAGCTGAACCCTTTAGACCCACCACCCTAGGACCTCCTCCCTTTGTGGATGTCTCTCCTATGTTTTCAACCAGGAACTATTCCTCCAGGTCTCAACTATCCAAGAGTTATTCCGTCGGGACACTACCCTGTAGGCTAGATACTGTTCTTATTTCCCCCTTCGGGAGTATTTTCTATCCCTATCATGGCTTCACTGGTCCTTCCTAACATGAATTTGGGGATACTAGTATGGTACATCGATCCCCATACAAACATTCCGCCTGGTCGGCTAAGACCTTATCATGCTTTGACCCTAGTTCAACCGGTCCCCACGACCCCTACCACTGCTTCAGTTCCATCACAACCTCAACAACAATCCACTCCTGTTGCGAAAGCATCTAGACAAGGGGCCAAAACTAAGAGGAAAGAACCTAAGGATAAGGCTCCACAAGCTACTCCAGCCCCTAAGGCCCCAAAGCCGTCACATCCATGTGCATTGTGTAAAGTGGCTGGCACGTGACTAATAATTATCCTAAACTTCCTCAACTTAAAGCTCTTGTTCATAAAGCATTTCGTGAGTCAAATATCTCGGAAGTCCATTTTAACTTACCAAGACCACCCAAGAAACTCAAAACGTTGCATACAAATCACCCTTGTGCCCATTGTGATCATCATGGTGACTATTCCCATTGTTAACCTCATCTCGATGAATTTTGTGATTGTCATGGGGTGCTTCATGAATACGAAGGCACTCGTAGTGGATCATCTACTCCTCTACCCATGGGTTTTGGTACCACTAGTCAACCAGAACATGGGGACTCTGGTCCCACCATCGTGATCCCTCCCCCCAATGTCGAGATGACGGACACCACAGGCCATATCCTTTACCTGTCGTCATCCATGAGTTCCTTGTAGGCAAACCCTTTTTTGGTTTCTATGTGTGCTTCTATCAAACCTCTTTCGATAGAATCCCAAGTCTCAACATCCATAGATCCTCCATTTACTAGCCTGTCGTCTACCATCCAAGATGATGCGTATGTGAACCTTATTTCTTAGGTTGATGCACCAGGTAACGTCGCTGCATCAAGTCATTCTTCCTCTCGTCTGCTCATCTCCCAGTCTAATGAGGACATCATGGAAGTCACGTCTACCCTTGATTACCCTTGCACTTAGGTAAGGGGGCATATTTTAGGAGGATTCTGAAGGCCATTTCCTTCCTAATTCTTTCAATGCACTCTACCTAAAAAAAATTTCTCATAGCATATCCCTTTGATTTGCGTGTCTTTATTTTTTTCATGAAGATAGGTAGATTGCATCATCTCATCCATTGTATTTTGCACCTTTTAGATGGATCCATCATCCACGCCGTATATCGGTCATGCCGACAGTGTGAGTTGCTTCTCCAAGAATCTAGCCTCGGTAGCTATGGTGCAGGTAAATTCTCAGTGTGAACACAAACAATTCCTCTAGCCTGAGAGAGTAGGTCTAGCCACAAAAAAACAATCTATGGAAAATCTCCTTAACATAAAATCAATTAAGAGGTCCTACCTCTTAGAACGCTATTCCGCTTGGTGATGATCTTGCTTCCTCACTCCAACTATCTTCTGTTTCCTTCCTTCAAATATGTGAAACAAGTAAACAACAACAACAACAAACGTGGAAGCATGCAATATTGTATTCAACCTACTTAATAGGTCAAGGAACATTAAGCCATAAAGATGTAAAATGACACTTCATGTAGAAAATCAATTGATAGTTGCATTAGCATAAATACGAAAGAGATTACAATTACTACCTTGACGTTGCTGGTCTCCTTCCACGTCTTCTATCACTTCATGGATATCCCCAACAAATGGAATTTTAAGGCCTCTTTTCCTCTAGTCTTAAACCAAACCAAAACCACACTATTCTCCCTCAAACACACTAGAAAGCTATAAGCTATAAATGACTTGCTGGTTATTCACACTTTCTCCAAAAATCCAACTAAAAACTAGCTTGTGCTTGGGAAAAACAAAGGTTTATATAGCTTGGATGGATGGGAGATGGTTCCTCTCATCATGGGTTATCTCTTGAGGTTGTTCCATCCTAATAGGGGAAAGGATCCCAAACTGACTTCCTCAGCTCTATTCAGCCCAACCATCTACCAGACTTCCGTTACAAAGCTTCTAAACATGGAAGATTTGGCTCCTTATTTAAAAGACCTTCCAAAAGAGGATCGACGCGACTGGAAAAGGGCTTGATTGATCCAATCGGTGTGAGGGTTAGTTTTAACCTCTATAAATTGGTGTGAGGAGAAAACTGGTCAGTAGTGTCAGTCTTGTAAACTGGGATAGAAGGAAGATATTTGGGAAATGATGCAAAGGGGAATTATTCTACTCATGAAGAGGGACATACTAGGAGTTTCTTCATGATGGGAAAGCATGTTGGGTACACTATAGAGGTCCTCTAGTATCATAGAAGGGGAGTACAGGGACAGTGACAAAATGTTGTGTAATAGATGCCCCCCCTAAAGCGTGAAGCATAAACTAGAGTGAGGGGTGAAATGCTTTATAAGTGGAAGCAGGGAACTGGAGCCATTATCAGAAAACCTGCAAGCAAACATAGATACATATACATCACTCAAAACTATGAATAATGATACATGAATCGTGATATGGATGCAACCATCCAGAGAATGATCATGTAAATGGATCCAAGGCATGGGCGCACCCATGCAGTAGAAAGGATCATAATGAAACCAAGGTATGGTCGCAGCCACCCAATAATGAGAAGGATCACATATAGCAACTCATGGTATGGTCGCAACCATCCATCTAAAAGAGGCATGTATATCAACATGACCATGTCATATCACCTTGCAACCTAGATTTGTGTAATCTTAGCCCAAGGTCTTGCGCTCCAAACGACTTAATCAAAGTACAAATCCTAACATGTGAATGAATGTGTTGAAGTTGAACATGCTGGGAAGTCACTTGATTACTGGTCAATGATGTGAACTGTTATTGGCTTGATGGGGCTTGACCTAGGTTCAGTGTTAGTTAGCAAAACAAATCCCTACACTACTAGCCCTTTTGGCATCAGTCCGCGGAGTGCGGACCGAAGTCTCACCTAAAGTAGTATGAGGGGATGTTGGAACCAAGTTATCCTTAAGTGTTTAATTATCTTACTAAACAATCATAGTTAACACCATGTAACAGATATTCTTACTTGCGTTCAATTATCCAACATAATTACATACATTTGCGCATCATATAATCATTATAGATTAAATTCATACCCAATATGACAAGATGCATTAACAGGAAACAAAAACACAAAATTTGTAAAATGCTTCTCTTTATTGATATCTTCAAATGATTATAGACTCTATCCACCCTACACACACAACTGCAGGGGTCTACGCATTCAGCTGCAGACTTCCACCCTAGGCCTCTGCACACTCAGCTACAGAGCCTCTACCTACACTAAAACCCGAAACTTAGACTTCTCTCCTTACCACTCAAGACTTCTACAACTTATTACTGATCATGACTACTTAGAGCTTACTTAGCTCTTTTTATACAATCCCATGGTTTGCGGACCATGGGTAGATCCTTACAGCTGACTTTCCTTTACAAAATTAACGACGGACAACCCTTTATGACTCATGACACCTTTGCGCTCCATGAACACAAAATGCAGAGAATTTACAACTTTATTACAAAATTTGACCCAAAACATGGGCTTTTAGCCCCAAAACTATCATTGGGGCATCCCGTTCTCAGCAGGCCCCCAACACAAACACCATGACTCACCCTCGAGTCACTTGGAAGGCGTGAAGATCTTAGCACGAAGACCTCCCAGCTTGACCCTTATGACCGCAACCTCGGTAGTGGATTATGCAGCTGCCTGCTTCGTGTCTTCCACCATCTACTTGGTCATTGCCCTCGAACTGTCAGCCTAAAGCTTTTGCTGAGTTTCTTGTAGATTCGCAATATTTCCTTCAATAGAGGTTGTCACCATGTAAGCCTCGTCCATCCAGGGCTTCATTCATGCCTTCATCACTGCTTCCTTGTGTAGCAATGCATCCACCTGTTCCTTCAGCTGCTTGGCCTCCTACAACTTTGCCAGTGTCTATGTGAGTAGAATGGTTCACGTTGTGCCTTTGACTTCATCATAGCACTATTGCAGCTCACACACTTTTGTCTCCAGTCATTATACATTAGGGTCCTCCTGCAAGCTTGTCATGACCTTGAACAACTGCTCAAAAAGTTGTGTTGGCTTATGGGGGCCTGACCCAGGTTCGAATTTCTTTAGCTAAACAAATCCCTACACTACTAGCCCATTCGGCATCAACCCACGGAGCACGGACTGAAGTCTTACCCAAAGCAATATGGGGGGATCTCAAAATCAAGTTTCCGCACCCATGAGATGTCTTTGATGTCGGTTTAGTCCAACTAGACTTTCCTTCGCACAGGTCACTTCGCACATTGTTCTACCCTTCAGTACCTTCGCGATTTGTTATAATTGACTTTTGCGCAGCCCTTACTATGGGCTTAAGTCCTTTTGTGCTACTACAACAGTGAACTGCGCTATTTCCCAAACTAGACTAAGTATCTTACTTATCTTAGTGACAAGTCTTAAGTATCTTTACGTAAATAGATCTTCCTTCTTGTGTTCACTTAATCAATACAATTATACACATTCGCACATTATATAAGTATTAGAAGTGAAATTTATACCCAAGATAACATATGCATAAACAGGAAATAAATACACATAAATGGTAGAAACTTCTATTTATTAATACTTCCAAATATTCAAAGACTCGACTTACCCTACTCACTTAGCTGCAGGGGTTCGCGCACTCAGCTACAGACTACTAGGCCTCTGCGCACTCAGCTGCAGAGCCTCTTCTTACTCTACGATCCAAAACTAGACTTTACACTTCAGATCTATCTCACATACATAATATGTTCTTCATCTTAGATTAGATTCACTTAGCTACTTAGAGCCTCACTCTATTTATACAATCCCATGGTCCATGGACCATGGGTAGATCTTCTACAATTGACATTACCATAAAAAAATAAGGGCGGACAACCCTATGACTCTTTAACAAACCACACACTCCGCACCCACAAATTGTAGAGTCTTTACATTGGAATTACAAAATTGACCAAAATCTTGGCTCTAAGCCCCAAAAATTCCCTTATCCCTTGACCAACATGCCCCAAACACAAACATCATGACTCACCCTCAAGTCACTCTATAGGTGTGGAGATCTTTACGCGAAGACCTCCCAACTCTGATTGGATCGCTGCAAGTTCGGTAGCGCATTGAGCGACTGCTTGTTGAACTTCCTCAACGCATTGTTCAGTGACCACTATTGTTGAATTACTACCCTAAATCCTTTCTTGAGTTGCTTGTATTTGCGTGAGATTTTCTTCAATAAAGGTTGTAATGGTATAAGTCTCATCGATCCACGGCTGTAGGTGAGCCTTCAAAATGACTTCCTTATGCTGAGCAACATCCACCTACTCCTTGAGCACCTTTGCCTGTTGCATCCTTATGAGCCTCTATATAAGGGAAACCATCTACACAGTCCCTTTGACCTCGTCATACTTCTGTTACAGCTCAAACAACTCTATCTCTAGGTGCTCTTTTGGGTCCTCCTGCGGAGTGGTCAGGACCTCGAACGACTGCTTTAACAACTTCATGTAGTATGTCACTGCACTGTTAACCTTCGCCATTGTTGTTCTGATCGCAGTGGTGCATTTTTCCTTAACCTATGGCAGAGTTAAAGGTTGTGCCTTCAATTGCAGTTCTGCTATCTGAAGGTTCAGCTCTAGCTGAACCCTGGCCATTTCAGCTCTTGTGTCGCACACCCCTGCTACTAACTTTTAGATGCGCACCTCCACCAGTTCCTCTGCTTGGATGACCAACTATGGGACCATCTGGTAGGCTTCCTCCACCACCTGCACTATCTGTCTGTTCTTCTCCATGGCCTCATTGCACTGTAGGCTCAACTGCTCAATCTTGATGCGTTGCTTTGCTCATTATCTGTATCGTGTGACTCTCCTTGGCCCATAGTTCTATAGTGACTCCGTACTGCAAAATATAGAGCGTCTCCCGAGGTAGTGCAACCATGTTTAATCCAATCCCTTTCAAGTTGCTAACCATAGGCCTGTTGGCCTCATTTTATGTAACAAGTGCTCCATCTAGTAGCACTATTGTGTTGGTCATCCTAGCGCGCAACATTTCATCAGTCACCAATGTGTCAACTGCAAGGCTGGTTGATATTGTGATAGCTTGCAGAGTGCGCACCTTCAACTCCTGTATTTGTGTCCAGAGAGTCACCAATACCATCTGGTGTTGCTCCTCAAACTACTGGAGGGTCTCCGTGGTGACATCCCTCACCATTTCACCAATTTCGTGCAGATCCCCCTCAGTGAGGGTGATTGGGTCGAACGAAGTTTTTGAGGCCTTTGTCTTCTTGCATGGCCCTACCTACTCTCTTCGGCACTGATGTTTTAGCTGGGTGGACGTTGTCTATAGGTCCATACTACCTTATTTTGTATCGATCTCTAGCTCGGGTGAAGGTGACTTCTGTCCTTCGTGCTCTTCTTCTATTGTCTTTTACTGCTCCTTGGCCAACTTCGCAGTGTAGTGTGCCACCTAGGCCTTAGACGCTGCTTCTTCCTTCTTGTGTTTTTCCACCAGCTGCGCCATCTGTAGTTTCATCTCTTCCTTCTTCTGCTACATGACAGACTTCTCTACTTCCACCTTGGAGCTAGCTGGAGCGTGCCACTCAACCGGCCAAGACTCAAGGACCGCAAACATGACATCGTCGGTCGCCAAGTAGAGTAACTCATGCCATGTCTTCGTGGGGTCCTTTTGTGCCCTGATGAAGACATGGTGGAAGTCTGTTTTGAACTCCACGAAGCTCTATAGACTGTTGTAGACTATGGGCGATAACCACGGCTTGTGATTAATCCCCATCCTGATGTTCATCTCCATGAGCACCCAAAAGATCTTGCTCTCCCTTATTCTTTGTGCATCCCTGGTTGCCCATAGCGAAGCGTACTTCGCTCCCTCTCGAAGGTCCTGCACGATTGATGGGAACTAGCTATCTTTGGGCAACTCCCATGCCACCAGTACTATCGACAATAGGAGCCATGCATAATGGAATGTTTTACCCTGATAATTTGCCTCGTGGTAGTTCTTAAGGAACTCACTGCATAGATAGTTTGCCTAGTTAAACTGGACCCTTTCTGTGGATTGCGCTGCTTGTGCAACCACTGGCACAGGTGCCTCATCCACACAGCACTTCCGCATCATCTTTCCTGCCAATATTTGTGTTGTGACCTTGACAGCAAGGTTGTTGATGCTGGAAATAGCGTACCCTCACTTCTTCTTTTGCAGCTTAAACTTCTTTTTCATGGCCTTTGCGATGGCCAAATTGTCACTCTTTCCTTCTGAAATGTTCGTTGGGTCCTCCCCTACACAAGGGAGCTATGTAATCCTATGAATCAAATGGTCTATCATGGGGATGGGATCCTCCAACCACAAACACCCATCATGCACCAAGAAGAGCAACTGCCTAATGATGAAAATCGTCACTGGGGCGCGATGGTAATGTGTCACCCAAAGAAGGTTTAGCAACTCAACACCTATGAGCCATTTTTGCAGCTCCAACTCTATTATTCTAGCCAATGCGTCTTTCTTCTGGCACATTAGTTGTATTTTCATAAGATGCGAGAACTTCTCTTGGTCCACGAGGTCCCAATCTTCAAATTTTAATATGAGAACCTGTCCCAAGTGTGCTCCTTGAAAAATAATATCATCTGGGAGAAGCGGAGTTTACAGAGAGCTCTTGCTCTCATCTATATCCTTTGGCACCTTTGCTTTACCCTTCCATGGAGGAACATATGCAGGCAACCTGGTGAGAGGGTCCACACCCTAGGTTTATACTTCCATCTTTACATGCTCCTCCTTCACCAGGATCTCTTCAAACTCTTCCTCCTCATCGACCTTCAAATTAATGGCCTTCCTCTTTTCCTCTATTGTGAGCTTGGCCCATAGTGGATTTCTAGGTGAGACGTGCATTGGTATCATGGCCTGCTTATCCTTCTTAGGTCTTAGCGTGTGCGGTGATTTAGGGATCTTAGTGACTATCCCGACACTCTCTGGGGCTTCTACTTCCATAATTTCCTATGCAGCTTCCTCGATTGTCATTGATCCGGTATCCATGAATTCTTTAGGTGTTGCCATAGTGTGATTCCACATTTCTCTAAGTGTCCATGGCAATTTCTCAAGTAACTAATTCGCCTTCAAAATATCAAACAAGTCTCGGGTCATGAATAGCGTGCAACAATTTAGTTCTCAAATTTCCAAGTGTTGTTTTTTGGACAATCATTTGTAATTTATAGCACCTTTTGAATTTGAATTCTACCGTTCGCCCCACATTCGGTCCATTAATTCTAGATTGGTAGTATATTTTCAAGAATCTAGCCCATAAAGTTCGCCTTAAATGCCTACTGACCACTCCATTTTGTCTCAAACCAAGCATCACATCATGAATAGTGACTTTAACAGTCACTTTCCACCCAACCCACGCGACAGTGCATTTGTCCTCACACTGTCGTGGACCCTGTGACACTTTGCTACTACACACAGTCCTGACATCGTGCAGTTCCTTGTCAGAATAATTTATAGTCCCGTGCTTCCTTTCAGCTACCCAGAGTGCTAAGACTATGATTCTATCAGCTAGTCAGATGGTCAGGCCACCTGTTTATGGATTCAAATGATTGCCATTCACTTGTCCTGGGAAGGGTTCTCCATTTAACTTTACCAATTGTGCCGCATCACCATCTGTAATCTCCTTAATAACATACGGTCCCAGCCAATGCATTCTGAGCTTCCTTGAAAATTTATCAAACTTACTATCATACAACAACACTAAATCATTCACCTTCAATGTGTGTAGCTTAATATGTCGATCGTTCCATGCCTTTTCACAATGCTTCTGGACCTATCGGTGAAATCGAACCAAAAATCGTTCTTCTTCGAGCTCATCCAACTGTGTGAGCCTCTCCTCCAGGGCTCTGCGATCCATCATACCTGTGAGCATTGCTATGCACAGACTAGGCATGATGTATTCCATAGGCATTATGACTGCCACTCCATAGACAAGCCTAAAAGGTGTCTGTGCCATCAGTTTCTTGCATGTCGTTCGATAAGCCCATAACATTGCTGGTATGCATAGGTCCCAATCACTTCACTGCACATTGCATACCTTGGTCAGCGCATTGCATACCTTGTTGAATGCTTATGCGCGTAGAATCTTCTGTACAGTTTCTCTTCCTACATAATGTCTTCCCAACATTAAGAGCCATTTGCAAGTTCGCCCCCCTAACACATGCTTATTGACTAGGTGTTTTAGAGCAGAGTACATGTGCTTCTACGTAGGTTGGGGCTTTTCTCCATAGGCTTGCATCCACTTGGCCAGATGCATGTGGGGGTCACCCTGCCCATAGTATTTGTTTACCATTCTCATCTTAGGCTTCCCAAATCATGTGCGTATCATTCTCCTACATTTGTGCCAATCATCAAAGCTTCCTTTGTGCATACCCCACCATCTTGCGTGCGTACTGTGCAATACCCAGTGCAAGGCCTAGAAGCATTGCTTTTCCAGCACCTCCCTTTCAAATGCATCCAAGAAGGTATCTACCTCATTTAGACCATCATAAGTAGGAAAATCTCTTACTTCTGTCGACATGCAGCATAACGACTGTAGGTTTTAACCACATATAGAAATTACTTGCATACGAATTCTAAAACACAAAAATAAATAATGCGAGAGCATAACACATAAAACACATATACACAGAGATTTTCCCCTGGATCCCAAAATTGGGACTACTAGCTTGATTTTTCATTATTTTCCTTTCAATGTTACAATACATATTTATACATGCAGAAGCATACAATACCATGGACCGAAAACCATAGGTAGGCTCGCCCAACCTAATATAGGGTCCAAAAAAAAATTTCCCGAGGTGTTGCCCCGGACCCCATAGAGGGGGGCTACCTGCCCCCCTCAAACTCCTCAGAAAGGGGGGCGTGCTGCCCCCCCTATGACCCCCTCGCTACGAAATGAAGGGGTGCCTCCGCCCCCCCAACCCCTCAGTTCACTATGTAGATTAGTCATGGAAAGAATATAACACAACCCAACATTCTCCCACTTGTTGTTTTCTTTCCACAGGGGGGCCACATGAGAGTTTAGTCATTTTTTTAGTCCTGAAATGCCCATTGTTTCTCTACACTAGGAGAGCTTCTCAGAGCTCACAGATTTTGTCAATGCATCTGCAGTATTCTTCAAAGTGTCCACCTTTACCAGCAACACCTTTTTGTCTTCTATCATATCCCTCACAAAGTGATACTCGAACATCAATGTGCTTTGTCTTTGAATGATAAGCAGGGTTCTTTGCCAAGAAAAATGCACTTTGGCTATCACAGTTCTATCCTTATAGCTCCCTGTACTAACCCCATACTTGAACACAATCTCTGCAACCAAACTGCTTCCTTGCTTGCATGAGTGGCTGCCATGTATTCTGCCTCTGTAGTTGATAGTGCCACTACAGATGTTTCTTACTCATCCAACTGACTACACCTCCAAATAGGTTAAACAAATACCCACTTGTAGATCTTCTCTGATAGATCTCCAGCCCAGTCTGCATCAACAAAGCCACGGATATCAAACACTCTGTCCAATCCTGGTCTTCCTTGGTAGCACAAACCATAATCACTAGTGCCACGCAAATACCTGAAAACCCGCTTCACTGCTGTCCAGTGCTCCTTCCCTGGTTTTGACATAAACCTGCTCAATACTCCCACTGCATGTGCAATGTCTGGTCTAGTACAGACCATAGCGTACATCAAGCTACCGACTGCACTTATATGGAACACGGGACATTCCCTCTTCCTCTTCTTGTGTCTTGGGACACTGTTCAGCAGATAACCGCACACCTACAGGAATAGGAACCTTCACCGGTTTACTATCCTGCATATTAAACCTCTGCAATATTGTCTCGACATACTTCCTCTGGTTTAACCAGAGCTTCCTCTTGCCCGATCTCTTTTAATTTCCATGCCCAAAATATAGTTTGCAGCACCGAGATCTTTCATGTCGAATTTGGAGGACAATTGGGTCTTCAAATCCTGGATGATTTCTTTGTCATTTCCAACCAACAACATATCATCCACATACAAGACCATATAAATAACACGGTCACCAATTAATGTAAAATACACACAATGATCTGCTTTGCTTCTGGTGAAGCCAAGTCCCCGTATAAATGTATCAAATTTCTGATACCACATCCTTGGTGACTGTTTAAACCCATACAGAGACTTCTTTAACTTGCATACTAGTTCTTTCTTACCCTTCACCGCAAAGCCTTCAGGTTGCTTCATGTAGATTTCCTCTTCCAAATCCCCGTGAAGAAATGCTATCTTCACATCCATCTGTTCTACCTCAAAAATCAAAAGCAGCAGCAACAGATAAAAGTAATCTAATAGAAGTTACCTTGGCAACAGGAGAAAAAATATCACCAAAATCAATTCCCGACACCTGGGAATAACCTTTTGCTACCAACTGAGCTTTGTATTT
>APFE030316929.1:2166-12430 GCA_000404065.3 Pinus taeda | reverse complement strand
AAGGTGACTTATGGAGTAAATATAAAAAATGTTTTATTTGTTTACCATACCTCTAGCTTATTTATATTTTTATTAAATTTACCATACCTCTTTTACAAATATGGTATTTGGCCCATAGGATTCACTTAATAAAACCTCTTTCTTGAGCCTTCATAAATAGAACGAGGGTTATGGACTAAATATAAAAAGAGGTTTTATTTATTTACCATGCGTCTAGTTTATTTATATTTTTATTTATTTACCATACCTTTTGAGTAAGTATAAAAGACGTTTTATTTATTTACCATACCTCCACTTTACTTATATTTTTATTTGTTTACACCCTTGCATGTATATAAGGTGACTTATGGAGTAAATATAAAAAATGTTTTATTTATTTACCATACTTCTCATTTATTTATATTTTTATTAATTTACCATACCTCTTTTATAAATATGGTATTTGGGCCTTTGACCCATAGGATTCACTTAAATAAAACCTATTCTTGAAAATGGGTGAATGGAAGGTTGTAACTCCTAATTTCGAGGGCTAAATTTACCTTTTTTACCCTCTCCCTTAAAATAAGGTGGGCTATTTGAGGTGATTTGTAAAAATGTACTATGATACAAAATATTCGCCCACTAAAAATTTAAAACGCCTTAATTTCACCAAAGGGCGAACATTCACCCCTAAAATTTTCCATGAACCTACAACTTGCATCTCATCAACAAAGAAATGAATTAGATGCATCAATAGACATGCAACCTTAATTAGATAAGAACTCTAACCATTTCTTACCAATCCATTTCAAAGGTCTTTCCTTTGTCTGCACTTCAGCATCAACATGTGAACCATCCTGAGACACATCATTCATGGAAACTTCCTTTCCATTTTTCCCATCTTCTCTTTCCACCCTCTTCAACTTTTGTGAAGCATTGCTGGATTCAGAGTCCAACACCTTTCAGCAAGATGCCCTTGCTTATCGCAGTAAGTGCAACACATGTGCAGCCTCTTGACAGCATGATTTGCCTTGTCCAATGGACCTTTGGCTTCTTGCTTCTTTTCCTTCAAAAGTTTCGTGCATGTGGCTATCCTCTTCCAACATCTAGAAACATTATAGTTATCCAAACCAAAAAAGGAACATGTAATTCTTTTCCCATATCTATGTGGAAATTTATCATGCTTTGCAAAATCAAAAGGAAGATGATTAGAACCAAATTTATACCTTTCTCTTTCATCTTTATTGCCTTCATGAGGAGGTGAAGCAAGTGAATAAGTGGCTCCCTTTGGAATACCATCAATCTCTTCAAGGATTTTAGAGTTTCCACAACTCTCTGGTTCAAATGTGTGCTTCTGAACACCTGCATCCTGCAAATGATGCTCCAAGCTATTATATTCATCCTGAATACACACTTCTGAGGTAGAAGACCTGCAATGCAACTCCTTCTTGGAGTTGTTTCAATGGCCTTCATGGTAGCTTTGGAACTTCCTCCATAAGGTTGTCCATAGCCAAAACCCAAATACTTAGGCCTTTCCTCAAACATTATTGGCTCAACAATACCTTGTGCATGCTTACCCAAGCCTTTTCCTTCATAGCCCATCTTGGACATTAGCTTGGAACCTATGCCTTTCATGTGTTTTTCAAAAGAACCAATATAAGCATTCATAGAAGAATTTGAAGACAAACTGGAATGGTTTACCTCTTCTTCAAACTGATACTTGACCAAGGCTTTTTTGGCAACAAAGAGTTGTGACTCCAACTCATGCATCCTTTTCAGGTTCATATTTGCAATATGAATTTGCCTCTCCATTTCCTGCAATTTGTCAGAAAGCAACTGCTTCTCTTCCTCCATGGAATTCAACTACTCTCTAAGTATGCTGCTCTTCCTTCCATCCTCATACATTTCTCTCACCTTGTCCATCATGATGAACAAGTATTGCTTCACGTCTCCATCAAAGAGTCTTGTGATGAAGGAGGAATTTGAGGATGCACTTATAGAAGTTGTCATTATGCCAATGGACAAAAGAACTTCAAACAAGATTAACAAAGGGCTTATCTAAGCAACCTTTTGCAACAAACCTCTTGTGCTTTAAGGATTGCCTTGAGGTCCTTTGGGATAGAAGAATGCCTGCAGCCCTTCTTCCTTCTTGTCCTTCCTAGACTGAGCTATCAATAGCTTTCCCTTCACCTCTGCAAACTCAAACAATAGTCAGTCTGCACACAAGCATACAATCAATCAGACAATCAATCCTTGATTACCCAAACACATTTCTGACAAGCAATCTTTGCTCTGTCAATCAAGCATTTTGAGCTGATACCACTTGCTTTGGTATAACCAGCTTTGATATCACCTTCTTTGAAGGTGGGGTTAACTAATCTTAGGCTCCGATACCACCTGATCTGAAAATGGAAAACTAAAGGCTACTTGTCAAGCTTACAAGAACCTCCCCCACTCCCAAAGATTATATATTCCCAAGACCCAAATGATTAACCAATTGCGGAATTAATAATGTGCTTGAAAATAAGGTGTATGCTGGTGTTTATTTTTGACTGTTTATATGCTTTAAAATTCTGTTGTTTATGCTGGTATAACATACATATAACAATAAAATATTACAGCAAATAACAAACACATAAGACAACAAGTTTAATATGGAGTTCACCCAAAACTATTGGGCTACATCTCCTTGACATCTAGTCAACTCAACTAGGCTCTTTGGGAATATGGCAGTAGTTCTTTTACAAGCTCCAAGCTCAACTCCACTGGTTTACACAGAACACAATGGACTTAGAACACCATCTCATCCCTGGCTCTGAAGCTCTCGGCTTTCTGGCTCTTGGCTCTTGCTCTGGCTCTCAGCTGGCTTTGGCTCTCGGCTCTGGCTCTGGCTCTTGGCTCTGGCTCTGGCTTTGGCTCTCGGCTCTAGATTCTCTGAGCTCTCTCTCAGCCTCTATGTGCCTCTGTAATTTGCTTGACCTCCAAGCGATTCTTCACCAACCTTCTAGTGACCCTTTTCAACAACTTTCAGCTCTTTCAACAACCTTCTAGCGACCTCCAAGCAACTCCAAGACTCCCTCAGTTGCTCTGTG
Organism: Pinus taeda; assembly: GCA_000404065.3. Taxonomy (NCBI): domain Eukaryota; kingdom Viridiplantae; phylum Streptophyta; class Pinopsida; order Pinales; family Pinaceae; genus Pinus; species Pinus taeda. The sequence continues at coordinate 9,359 of APFE030316929.1, read as the reverse complement.
CATTAGCTTTTCACTAGCTGCCCCATTAATTGGGCTCTCTCGCTCTCTTGAGGCATTTTTCTGGCTCTGTGGCTTCCCCAGCCCTTTCTTTGTGTGTAATCATCCCTCCGCGGCTCTGCGGCTTCTCTGCTCCTTGTCTGTTTGACTGGCTATTTGGCTCTATGACTCTGTGGCTCTGCGCATTCCCAAATGAATCATTGTTTGCAAAATGCCCGCTTGTAGCGTGGCACAATGATCAGGAACTGTTACAAAGAGATTGGGGCCTTTTTCCAAGCAAAAACCAGAAAATGGACAAAATTTCCAAAACACAGATATTTTCTGAAAATTACACTATTGGGTGTGAATTCTGGACTTCAAATTCCCTGGAATCACCCCTATAAACCCTATCGGCTCCGCCATTAGTCGCATATCACATCGCATAGGAGGATTGGCCAAAACCCAAATACATGGGAATACATTGAAAAATCCAAATTCCGGGACTTAAAAAATTATGAAATCGGGTCTATAAACCCATCGAGTCTGGCCCTTATCGGCATATTGCTATCACAATCGCATTGGCCCTAACATCGAGGTTCGCCAATCACCGATCACCGATTAAATCTAGACCATTGATCTGCTCCCTGATCGGACGGTCCATATTGCATCGCATATCACTATCGCATTGGCCCTTTGTGTCAGGGATCACCAATCTCCCAACTATCGATTAATTCCTGGTTGTTGATCTCCTTTCCCAATCTGATGGCTGAGATCGCATGTCGCGGATTGCTTTATCGCATATCACATTCGCTATGGCCCGGGTCTTTTCATATGCCATACACCGATACCGATCCACCGACGCTGATAATTGGCAATTGCATGTCGCATTGGCCCAGGGGTCCTTCCCTTATGGCATACGCCGATGCCGACCCGCTGATGCCGATATCGACAATCGCATATCGCATAGCTCGGGGTCTCAACATCGGGCAAAGGCCTACCTCCGATGCAATAAGTCGGAGGTCCCAATCGGAGGTTCCTTCTGCCCTTGCCTTAAGTCCTCCGCTCGACCCTTCTGATGCGATTTTCCTTTATAAAGCCTTTTATGCCATTTTTAGGAGAAATGCCTCCTTTTCAAAGGACAAAAGCAATCTTCTTTCTGTGATAACTTCTGCATCCAAAGTCCATTTTAGCCCATTCAAATTGCAATAGATTCAGAATGAAAAGATCTACGCAATTGGACTACTTCGAGGAGCATCCTTGGACTTTCATTTTTCATCTGTGAGAAACACTTAGACTTAGAAGTCTATCCAAAATCCATTTTGGATCACGAGTACCCTATGGTATCCATTTAACCCACCAAATCTAAAGGGCTTAAAACCTCAATCCAAGTGCTCAAGCATTAACTAAATTGATCAAAGAATGTTAAAGTGAATATTTTCTTCAAGGGGAGTGTCAAACATTAGTGAAAAGAAGGGAATTTCATGGGGACAATGGAAACCATCAAATAAGAGAAAAGCATATAATGGATAGAACTTCATTGTGTTTTGACTCTCCTTTATATCCAACACTCAAAAACGAAACACATAACTATTGTTATATGGGAAGGATTGAATACTTAAAAAACGTTTTGATGGCCCACTACTCATTCCACTATAATCCTTCAACCTAATATGATCACCTACAATTCATCAAATGAGGTGGCAACATATAGTTAGGAAATCCATGGTGACCAAATCTAGTTTTTTCCCGTGAATCTAATAAACCACCACAAGACATTTAGACCATTAGATAGGATTAATGGGATGGCTACAAATTCTAGATAAACTCAATCAAAATCCCTTTCATTGTGCTCTCTATCATAAGATAAAATCACAACCTCATGTTGTGGCCACAAGATATGATTAAAACTTTTCTACTACTACCTTAAAGGGCATGCCATTCTAATAGCCATTATGTTATGCACGTAGAAAATTTGTACCTCCTTTACTTCCCCCTCTGACTACATACTTTAGGTTATTCTTGGTTCTCCACTTTCCTTCTCTAGGTTTTTTCATGTCTCATTGAGTCCCTATTCATGAAAACAAAACTTATCATGGACCAAAATGGCTTCATATCCAACTGAGCACAATCTCTCCTCACTCTTATCTTTTAAGTCACACTCAAAACATGATGCCTTCATGTTTTTGGGCCACTAACCAAAAACATAACTCTTAATATTATGTGCATACAATCATATTAGGGGAATTTTAAAATCTAAAATAAAACTCCTAAAAAAAATACGATAATAAAATAGGAATTAATCATTTTGTGAAAAATATTTAAATACAACTTACCTCTTACAATAAGATTTATATATCTATAATTAAGTTAGATTGAGAAAATATTTTAAAATTAAAGTAATAAAAATATTTATTACTAAAAATAAAATCTATTTTAAATAATATAAATACAATATTATATAAATATAACAAATATATTAGGAAGTATGAACGTTTCATATATCATATTCTAAGTGTGACATATTCATAGTATTATTATGAACCCTGTTAAAATTGGAATTAGTACTAATATAATAATCAAAGAAAGTATGAATATTCCCTATCAAATCACGTTGAATCTACATGAAAGTTGGAATAAGTATTAATATTATATTTGAAGTGGGATTAATCTATTTAAAATTTGGATTTAGTATTATATTTAGAGTGTAAATAATTTTGGTGGCCCAACCCTTGTACCTTACCTGGACACTAGACTTTGGTTTATTACAATAATTAATATGTTGATTGTTTACAAGATTTTTTAGGTACTTTTGACATGGATTTGCATGTGACCGCACATGGCAGTCCTCAGGAGGGAGACACCTGTCTCGTCCCTCGATTTGTGTTCTCTTGCTCGATTTGTAACCCTAGTCTCTACCCAACTCCGTCGTTTTCGCCGGCAGGAGGTGAGCTCTGCGTTACTGCGCTCTGGTTCGGTTTTTCCTAAGGGTTATGTCTTGGTCGCTCTGACACTCCGCTTGCCCTCTGGACTGTGGATCATCCGTTGGTAAAACTCTGTATGCTTTATTTGTCTTTTCGTTGGAGGTCTTTGTTTGTTTGCTCCTGGTATTTTGTATTTTCTCTTGGGGTTATGGCTTGTGGGTTCTTCTATTCATCTGGATTTCTGGTTATCCACATGCTCAGGTGGCGGCCACAAGGTGACCCCGTTCTCGTCCTCAGCTCGTCGGTTCTATAGGTAAGCTCTCAATCTATGTTTTAGTACAATGTTGCTTTTCCTTCCGACACTAATAGGACTGGCCCCTTGAGGTCAGGGTCCCTTTCCAATCTGCTGCCTACTGTGGTTTCTTCTTCGGCGTACAGTAAACCCTCTCTCTGGTAAGTGAAACCCCTGTTTCAGTTTTATTTACACCCTTTTTCTCAAGTTGGTTGCAACTTGGTCTCTGACCCTCTATATGTGATGACTGCAGGTGGAGAGCGAGCATTGGACAATGGTCTCAACTCCTTGGCACTCCACTAGACCAGGTAGGGTCTCTCCATGGTTTTGTGACTTAGTTTAGGTGTCATGTTCTGTTAATGATTTTGAGGTTTTGTAATTGCGAGTATGTTTCTAGGGTTTCAAACCCATGTACTCGGCCTTTGTTGGAACGTAGTCTGGTTAATTTATATGTATATGTAACCTTGGCGTTTCGAGCCCAGTTCTCTGTTCTTCTTGAAATGAAACGCAATTTGTTCTAATTCAATTTTTGGATTTGTTCACAATGTTTCCTGTAGCTTAATAGAGAATTTGTACTTGTAAGGAAAACAAAAAGGTTTCCACAATGAGTTGCTTGTTTTGTTACCTGGTATTCATGCTATCCTCATGCCATTAGTATCTGTAGGTGATGGGTTATGAAACCCTTTGGTTGTCTGCCTGTGCACTCATTCTATGTCATAGCCTTTTCTTGTCTTGGCTTGTTTTTACTATCTGTCTCAGTATTTCTAGTATACGAATGTTTGCTTCTGTTTTGGAGATGTGGTCAATATTTTTTTTATTTAGAAACAGGAAATAGAAACAGTTGCTCGAAAGATTTAGATGATTGCAAAAATTCCTTTCTTTGTATTTCTTCTTGAGTGGATAAATATCAACAACAACCTATCATGATGTCCTTCTTGCTTTTACATGAGTTGCTAAACAGTTTTGGAAACTATTAGCAGTTACATTCAGTTATCAAAATAAACTGTCAATTTCTTTTTCATCTAAATTCTAGAGTTAACTTAAAAGAACAGAGTTTCTGTTGTTGTTTTTTTGTTAATAAATAAAAACAAAACACCTTAACTGAAAAGGAAAATAAAACAGAACTCATATTGTATCCTAACTGTTAACAACTAAAGAAATAAAACAAACACAGGTACCATGACCTGTGAACAGTTTAACTTGCAAGACAAACACCTCCACTTTTCTACCCTTGGTTGGATGCTCCTGCATCAAATTTTTTATTTTTTTAAGAGTATAATTAATATTAGAAAATTTGAATACATAAATTTTAGTAATTATGAATATATTTTTATTCAAAAATTTAATAGATTTATTTGAAATATTTGTTTTCAAATAATATTATAGAATATTTCTATCAAATAATAATTTAAATTAATTATGTTATTATTATTATGATCTTATTTTAAGGTCATTGTTAAGTCATATGTCAAATTGGTGTATGATATTTCTTTGTTTTTGGGACAAGAGGCCTATTTCTACGCAATGATTTGACTGTTAAGTCTACGAAGGCATACATACTCTACTCTCTCTAGTTTTGAAGCTCTGACCTCTTAGGAGGAAACACATGCTCTTAACCATTAGGCCCACTCAAATTGTATTAATACTATGTGAAAGTGCATTGAGAATGTGATGGGGCCCAGCCCACTTGGCGTAATCCTTTGCACTTTTAAGGTTACACTTGGATGTTTACGTGGCGATTGTATTTCCCGCGTTCTGTTGTTGGTAGTTGTGCATTAACTGAGGTTGTAAACGCGGCAGTCCTTCTACCTTGGAAACGATGTGAACCCTAACCTTATGCGATTTCTCGATTGTTCTTTGTCTTTGTTGTTGTTGGTTCTGAGGGTTTCGAGCTCTGCGGATGATAGAATGGTGAGGGTGCTGTATCCTGTTTTCTGTTGGCTCTGGATTACGATTTCATGGTTGTTGGTTGTACTTGAGCTTGCTCTGCTATGGGTCGAGGCTTTCTCTGCGCATTTGTTTGTTTGTCCGCCTGTTTGCAACAAATTTGTTCGGCTCTGTGGCCTTCGTGCTCAACTTCCGCGTCCAATCTCTGGTGAGTGATTCTTCCGCTGTGTTTCTCTGTCTTACTTTAGGGAATCGAGCTCTGCATGCTGGTAGTGATTACTGTAACGAGTGGTTGCTTATAAAATGTCTGGTTCTCGAATTTAATTTGGCTCAACTCTGGTATTTGGTTTTTGTTACCCGTCCCTGCACATACTGTTGGTCTTCTGGTCCTTTTCTTCCGAATCTGGTTTGATAGGGTTTCCTGGGTTTATGAATTTTCTGGTAACACTGTGTTGTCCGTGGCTGAGCGTACAGGATCAATGGAAAAACTCGTTCAATCTCGGCTACAGGTAAATAGTCCTTCTTTGATTCAATGTCTATGTTCTCCTGGTGTTGGGTCTAACCCCATGCTACTCCTCTGGTCTCCAGTTTCCGATGGCGTTCCCTGGTTTGACAATATGGTTTCTCCTCACGCGTTCTCCAGGTGAGGGTTTCTCCCCTTTCACTTCTTTAGATTTCTGTAATGTTGGTTTAATTTCTTTCGAGGGTTTCGTCCCCTCAGGTTTTGTGAAGCTGTAAGCTCACTTTCGCTTGTCCTCTTGCAGGTCTACTCTGGTGGCCTGGATGGCGCACGTCCCTGTATTCAAATATGTTTGGTAGCGTGAAAATGGGTAGGCCTGTAACCTATATTGTCCTGCTGTCTAGCGGTCTCTGTTCTGAATACGGCTCGTTTGTTGGTTTACTGTTTGGTTCTAGTGTGGTTTATGTCCGCCGTTGTCATTCTGGGGTGAGTTCCTTGTGTTCGAACGCAGCTTCAACAAATCCTTATCTCGAACCTGTGTTCAAACCCTAACGAGGGATTTACGTTTGAATGTTTGTTTGTGGTTTCCTGAGCAAGTTTTGGCCTTGCCGCGATTGTAGCAGTCTTTGTAATGCATAAGGGACTTCGGCCCTTTCGGTTCTGATTATGAAATACTATTTTTTGGACAATATAAATACAAATCGTTTTTATGAAGGGAAAACAAATGTATTAATTGGTACCTGTAGCTCTTCGCTTGTGACTTTGTTACATTGCTGGCCTTTAATTTGTTTGCTGGACTCCTTACTTGTATGCTGGTCTCGATTAACTGTGCGTAACCGTTCTTCTTCAACTATATCTCCGTGTGCTTGTTTTGTAATGATTTCAACTACAGTTCATATTCGTACAGCAACCATGACACTATGTTTAGTTTACAGTAATGTAAAGTTCTGTTAATTAAGTATGAGAGATCAATCAATAGTTTAGGCAATAAGATAGATGGACAGTACTTTTCTAGTACTCTTGAATGCTTGATAAATCTGTTATTCAATTACTCAACTTGTTCTCTGCTTAACTTAAACTTTTTCTTTACATGTATGTTTGGCTTTTATAGCCTCTGTTTCAGTTAATGCTTGCAGTTTGTTATCTTTCTATTACAAAGGCAGTTACATACTTTTGTTCCTATTCGTAACCATAATTGTTTGAACATTTCCAGACTCATAGAACAGTTAAGAGTTATTTTTCCTAATTACAGAAACTACCCTTAAATCGATAATGAAACTAACAGTAATCCTAACTGGAAAAGTAAACCATCTAACTGTTGCTGACTTGTAAAATAAAGTAAAAAGAAAAATTATCTTCAGCAGAATTTAACAATTCAGTTTCCCGCTTGTGAACCTGGCTGGAGTCTTTCTGTCTCGTCACTGTGAGCTGGATGCTCCTGCATCAGGATCCTAGGGTGAGAAAAGATCATGACTCTGGTTCATGAGCTCCTCCACTGACGTCCCTGTTCGTTCAATCTACCTGGCGTCAAGCCATGAGCTGTCCTCAATCAGACAGTTCTTCCACTTGACCAGGTACTGAAAATAATTTTTCCGCCGAGTACGCCTAACTACCTGAGTTTCGAGGATGCCTTCGATCTCAGGAGGTTGGACATAAG
>APFE030316918.1:0-36704 GCA_000404065.3 Pinus taeda | reverse complement strand
AAGCTCATGACCTTCCTCAAGCTCAAAGAAATCCTCACACAACACACCAAATGCCTACAAAGAGCAGCACTAATGCACTAAGAATTCCTCAAACAAAGTCTATATGTTCCAAACTAGCTTCTCATGGGCAATGGAGGAGTTTATAAAGGAGAAGGAGTCTCCATGAATAGGTAAAGGATGAGCTTTCCCCCAAGATAATTGGATGGTCAGTCGAACAGACATGCCAGAGAAAGGATGGCGACCTCAACAATGCTAACAACCAAGTCTGGAGGGATCTGGAAGGTTGGTTGTTAGAACAAATTCGCCCAAACAGGATCAGCGCGGGTGAGACACTGAGCTGGCGCGTTGACATCGCAGATCAACTATAGAGGAGGTCCGGTCAGCGTGAAAAGGACAAACAAAGGGTGCGCTGTTCGTTAAAATGGGACCAGCGCGGAAAAGACGTGTGCTTCCGCGCTGGCAGCGCACCAACAACACTAGCCTCCGCCTGTCAGCGCGGTTATTTTATTAACAGACGCGATGATCCATTTAACTTAGGCAAAGAGGGTTTTTTAGCCATTTTGAGGAGCATGAGTATGGGTGAATGTGGTTTATGGCACAGTAGGGAGACTGACATGATGGCAGTGACATTTTACTGTGTAACAGGGTAAATCCAGATCAGCTGGATAATGTGAACTCTTGTGTTTGTATAGCTGACAATTGTGATGTTATTACAGGTGTTGAGAAGGATGTGCAATCTTGTGAAACTGTTACAACACAAGAGGAACTTCTTGTGGATGTTGAGGAAGAGAATCAGTCTGAAGCACAGATAAGGGAAGTAACAGCTGATACTGTTGAACATTTTGTGCAAACTGAAAGTTTATGTATGAATGTAGGTGATGATGATATGCTTCAGTGATGCTACAGAGAAATTGTGTTATTAGAATATTTGTTGGAGAATCCAGAATATGACAGGGAGATTGCAGAAGAAAGAATTCAGTGCAAAACACAAGAGGGAAAAGCCATCATGGAAGCAGGTGATATGGGAGAAAGACTGATTGACAATCTTGAGAATTTTCAGAGGATTATTTAGAAAGTTTGGATCAATATACTGATGTGCTGATAGTGGAGGAGGATTCAGAACAGTGTATTGAAATGCTGGCAAAGGAGTATAAGGCACTGAAGCCTTACATTTTTTATTCTAACAATTGTTTTGTGAGTACAGGCTTTATTGAAGATGCTGGAGAAAATCTGTTAGACAGAGAAATTGAAGTGATGAGGCAGATGATTGTGAAAGAATCTCGGAAGAGACCAGCAGCAGTGAAACAAAAGAGAAGCAGCAAAAGGAAGACAACAGAAGATTGCGAGAGTACAACTAGTAGAGCGATGCAACATAAAGTGTGGAAACTTGGAGAAAGGAAGCGAGCAATAGCACATGATAACTTGCAGAACAAAGTGTGGGATCCAGGAAAACCAAGACCAGAAGATACATGATCAGGAGATCATGAATTTTTTCTACCTTGGGATTCTGATGCAGGAGCATTCAGCTCAAGAGAAATAATTGTAAATAATAGACATAGGGGGTCATGCTTTTGCGGAATTAGTTTCCTAAGTTCCAAGTCAGTTTAATATCTAGGCTTTTAAGTGTGATTTAATTAGATATTCTCAAAATAAATAAATAAAACTAGGGAGAGCTTTTAGGCATAAAAGGAATGGATGTGGATCATTAAGTGATAAGGAAGCTTTTCTATTTTAGAACAGGGAGAAAGATGGAATAAATCCTTAAGATGATTTTTGCCATATGTATGCATTGCATCTAGATTTTTAGAGCTTTTAGTTGAGTGATTTTAGATCATGCTAAGTTTTATAAATTATGAAGCCTTAAAGGCATGGAAGAGGAGAGGGTGACTAAGAGGTTTCCTGTTTGGGAGCCTCCGGGCAGTTTGTAAAGGGCCAATGAGTTAGAAATTAGGCCAAGGAGGGAGATTAGTATGTAAGTGTTGTATGTATTAATGCAAAATTTAATTTTCTAAAGATTATGTCTCATTTCTAAATTATGGTTGTGAAATTAAATTTGGTTGGTAATTAATTGGTAATTAAATTTACAAGAGCTGCTAACGTCTGACAAACACATAAAATTAACCTTAAAGATGAATTGAATTATATGGTGATCCCCTCAGCGCTTTAAAAATCCAACGATTTTATGTTAATGCGGATGCATGCATTCAACAAGTCGAATTGCAGTATTATCTCCGCTTGATGCCTTTTCTAGCTAATGAAGTTGTGAACATTCATATATTATATGCGTGGAGTTCCATTGTTCTTTGTCGAATTTCGAGCTTCATTTGATAATCAGCGGTTTATATATTACATGCGTGGCATTTTCCTGGTTCTTTGGCCGCCTGAGAGGCGAGCAAACTCCTGAGCAATGGTCGATGTAGCCACGCTTGAAGATAGTGAAGTTTACAGTGCGCAATATCATAAGTGAAATTAAGGTGCAGCGTGTTTCATCGTATGGTAAACGAGGTAGCGTACAACAAGAGGAAGCTGTTGGAGAGAACCGTGGGAACACGATATTGAATTAGATCATCAGCTCAATCACGGATTATGAAGTCTCTTTCCCTGAGCGCACTTCCTTTTGCGCAGTCAGAAAAGGGTGCAACTCAAGGCATCTTTGTTTTAGAGTAAAAATCTATTTAATTACTGTTGAATAATTCTCAGTGGAGGACAGTGTGAATTGAGTATGCAAGTTTGGTTCTGCGTCAAGTGTAAGAGGTATATTTGACTTTAAAAAGTGCATGCGTAAGATTTAAGTTTATAATTGAATGAAATGGGATGGAGTTTTAATACATGGCACATTTGTTTAATTAAAATTTGTTTGTGAAATGAAATATGGAAAGGCACATGTACAAGATTTGTCTTTGGATATAAATTGGGGTTGGAAATGCAGATTGAGATCATGTGCGTATGGTAGAGACCAAGCAACAAATTTAGCGATTGGTTAAAATCCTTTATGTGGCTTTTATATGTGAGTTTAAATCCCATAAAAAATTTGATTATTGGATTTATGATTGTGAGAAAAGTTTCCACAAATGATACTGAATGAAATTGCCGGATTTAAGAAGTTAATTGGGATTATATGTTGAGATGTATTTTTATGTGAAACTTTGTTGGAAGATTCTAGGTTTGCAGGGTAGAGTGGTAGAGCCCTGCATCAATCTTTCAGACAGAGGAGATGAAAAGGAACTGGGTGAACCAGATGGTTCAGCCACGATGACCTTGTCTTAGTTGACAAAAAAATTAACTTCAAGGCTTTAAAAAGTTCTTTAAGGGAAACTCATGATTTGGTCTCAAAAAGACTAACAGGGTGTTTTCGAATCATGGGCAATCAATTATTAAGATGCATAAAAGACTGGTGCTCTTTCATTTTTTAAGAGTTGAGAAAGAAATAAAGATGACTCAACCACTTTCGATTGGAAATGAGCTCAAAAGGACAATCACTCGAACGATTTTTTAAGTTTAATGAGCCAAAAAAACCAAATGACTGCTCTGGTTGATCTGGGTAAGCAGGATTACTAGGCAACCGTGAACTACAGAATACCTCCCAGCGAACGAGAAGTAAGAGCAGGTGATCTCCCCAAATTTTGTGTTCGGTGTATCACATTTGCAAGGCGGCCGATTCATCTTCCTAAGGATAAAGGATTGCAGCCTAGAGGGGTCTCCTGTTATATACTCAATGGTACGAAGAGCACAAATCCGTACTAGCGCTATCCAATGCTGAAGCTAATGGCACTTTCTAGCTTTAAAGATGCCAGAACATGTCTCTAGCATAGAACTTCTAGATATGATCGTTAAATGTCAAATGAACCTTAGGTTAATTGAATTCATTTTAAAGTTTATGTTGAGTTATGTTTCGGTTTTCAGGTCTTAGCGATGCGACTCGAAAAGCCTTAAATGCAATTAAATGAGACAAGACCCTTTGAATTCTATGAAATGCATACACTAGATAGGGTAGAAACTACTCAATCAAATGCAAACAAACAAGCAACTGAATGCGAAATGATCTTTCACTACCTTACTTTTTCGAAAAATAAACTAATGAAAAATGCATTCCAGTTCCTAATTTCCTGACAAGTACATATCTAACAGTACTTTCAAAAGCAAAAGAGTTATTTTCCCTTTCCAAATGCCAATGCAATTCTAGTCCTTTAATGATGCAGGCTATTGTAGCACAATGATGCAACAAACTGGAATTTCATACTTTTCATGAAACAATGAAATAAACTTTTCGCATACAATTCTTCGATGAAAAAGTTTTTGAGACAATAAGCTCTTCAAGCAGATGAAAACATGAAAAGAGAAGCTCATTCAGACTAATGAAACATCGACTTTACCAAAAATAGGACAAGCAACATAATCCATGCCGGAAAAGAAACGTTTAGACAAGCAAACGAAAAATTTTCAAACTTGTGTAATAGAGGTCAAAGTCATAAAAGGACCGAAAATGAAATGCAAGGAGTAAGTACACCTACAAACCGACTTACTGAGTTCACAAATAGCTGAATGGACGACAAAATAGATGCCCTAGTCTCGCTAACCACCCAATGACTCAAGCAATCAAGCAGAAAGATGATAAGCCAACAAGAAAACAAAACCAAATGAAAAGCAGCTTTCTAGTCATGGAGAAAACGGTCCAAAAGGCTTACGGGGTCAAAATCACAAGAACACACTAGCCAAGATTGGGGTCAAACCCTAATCCTCAGTTACAAGCATTGACGTGACTGCCTAACTGAAAATAAGCGCTAGAGTATGGTCGACGCGACTGTTCCTCAGCATATCACACTGATCAGTGTGACAGTGAGCAGATTAAGCGTGGTGGCCGAGGGAGCTAAGAAAAAAATAAAAATTCTTTGAAACAGAGACCAGATCTGCTACTATGAATTTCAAACTCAAGCCAGTAAGCAAGAGAGAAGAGCCAAAACCAAAGATCAAAATTGGAGCTAGAAAAGTTCTCACGAAATCATGAAATCCAAGACAAGCAAAAGGATTGGGTCCCCAGCGGAGTCACCAATTTGTGGTGAAGTAAAATTATAAGTGGGACATAAACAAATTCCTCTAGCCCGATAATGGGTCTAGCCACAATAGATACATTGTATGGAATTTCCTTAGGTTAGAACCAATTAAGAGGGCCTACCTCTTCGTACATTTATCTCGTTTGATGATGTCCTTGCTTATTTGCTCCAGCTATCTCTTACCTCCTTCTTCAAGCACCTAAAACAGGTAAACAACAGCAAGCAACAATAGTGATAATAGAAAAATTGTAATTCAACCTACTTAACAAGTCAAGAAAGATTAAGCCATGAATATGTAAGATGACAAAACATGTAGGAAATCAATCGATAGTTGCATATATATTGATATCAAGAAGAGATTACAACCATGTATTGACGTTGTGGTTCTCCTCTAACAAGACCAGGTTCCCACACACTTCTTCTAGCATTCCATGATAGCCTCAATCAACAATACTTTTAAGGCTCTTCCCTTTAGGCTTCACTCCAAACCAAATCACACTTTTCCCTCATACAACTAGATAGCTACAACTATGAATAGCTTGCTGTTTACTCCAAACTAAAATAGCACTAGTACACCAACATTAACACTAGCTTGTGCTTGGGAAGAAGGGAGGTTTATATAATATGAATGGATGAGAGATGGATCCTATTTTTAATGGATAAGGTCTTATCCCTTGAGGTAGTTCCATCATTATAGGGGAAAGGAGCCCAAATTGACATCCTCGACCCCATTTGGCCAAGCCATTTACTAGACTTCTGTTACGAAGCTTCTAGAGTTGGAAGCTTTGGCTCTTAGTTTAAAAAACTTTCCATAACAGGATCGACACGACTGGAAGATAGCTCAGTCACTCTGGTCAGCACTCGGGCTAGTGCTAATCTCTGCACATCGGCGCAGGGGAGACAAAGTTCATTAGCATCAGTCTTGTAAACTAGGAAAAACAAAAGTTTCAGGGGAAATGGTGCATAAGGGAATTGGTCTGCTCATGAAAAGGGACATAATGGGAGTTTCTTCATGAAGGAAAAGCATGTGGGGTTCATTGTAGAGGTCCTCCAATATCAAGGAACGGGGAGTACAAGGACAGTGACAAAATGTTGTGTAACAATAGGGATTTACGCTAAGGTAGAGGAGAGGAGAGGAGTTTCGTGAAGAGTTATGTTGTAGCACATATATTGCAATTACATAGAGGCTTAATAAAACACAGGAAAATAACTCATGACAAAACAGAGTACAACAAAGTAAAGCTTGGAACAATGAAATAAAACTTAGGATTAAATTCTAATTCATGAAAATACATTCATATGATATTGCAACTCATTCACCAATTAAAAACAAAGTTTACACTCCACGAGGGGTTATGGAGTAACACAAAGTAAAACACAGTAACTGTTGTTTTCACATGCCCACCAAAATTCGCTCCATGCTTTTCTCCTCACTACCTCACAAACTCTCGCTCTCTAAATTTCCCAACCCTCTGTTATTACAAATGACTTTTACATCCATATTTATCTCAACATACAAATTTGAAATTAATGCATGACAACAAATAATTAATACGCTCGTGCAGGTGTTGTGGAGTGTGGGCGATAGTCACGCATTAAATGATTACCCATACTTACCAAAATTCATTAAATGCCTTAACTTCTGTGATGTGTTGCAAAATGGTCCACGTTGTACTTCTTTTGGTCTGCGTTGTACTTTTGTTCTGACTTCATTCCTTCCTTCTTCACTCAAAAATGCAACCGTGTAGTAGCTAACTGGGCAAGCATGGTGTTTATCGGTGTGTTTAAGGCGGTAGTTGGGATTAATATTTCCAACACTCCCCCTTAATAACAACTGCCACCATTGACAATTCCCACATAGTCTCTAAGATAAACAAAACTTTCACGTTCCAATGGCTTTGTGAAAATATCAATGAATTGTTCTTGTGACCTGCAGTGCTGCAACACAAATTCATCATTGTTAATCGACTCTTTGATAAAATGATATTTAGCATAAATATGCTTGGCCCTCTTGTAAAAAATAGAATTATTTGATAATGCAATTATGGATGTGTTGTCGAAGAAAATGGTTGTCATTCCCTCTTGGTCGTGGTGAAGATCCCTCAACATCCTTCTCATCCAAACTGCCTGACACGTTGTTGCTGTTGCAGTGACATATTCAGCTTCTGTTGTTCACAGTGACAGTATTGGCTGCTTCTTCAAGGCCTATGAAATGGCTCTGGAACGCAAATGAAAAACATATCCTGACATGCTCTTTCTATCATAACCACTTCCTACCCAATAACTGTTAATGTAACCAGCCGACCTAAAATCACTTGTTGCAGTGTACAAAACGACATACTATTTTGTCCCATTGACATTTCTTTCCAATGTGTTTGATTGGGTGTCTCCATGAACCTCGACACAAAGCTTACTGCATACATTATATTCGGCCTAGTGGCAGTAAAATACATCAAGCTGCCTATCATACTTTTGTATAATGTTAGATTGACATTGTTGTTGAATTATTCTTTGCTCAACTTCAACCCTATGACAATTGGAGTTGGTACAGGATTGTTGTTCTGCATCTTAAACCTCTCCAAATTGTCTGCTACATACTTTGCTTGAAAGATAAAAATGTCATTTTCTATTTTCTTCACTTCTATGCCCAAAAAATATCTTAACAACCCCAATTCAGTCATTTCAAACTCATTCGTCATGACTGGTTTGAAATCAGTGATGAGGAGACCATCATTGTCTGTGAAAATCAAATCATCTACATATAAGTCGACAATAAGAATCTTACCATCCCTCTCTTTGATGTAGAGAGTAGGTTCACCATCACATTTGGCAAAAGTTAACACTATTGTCCAACAAGTAGGCATCTATCCTATTGTACCATGCGTGTGGCACTTGTTTTAGCCCATAAAGAGCTTTCCTCAACCAATACACTTTGTCTTCTTGGTCTTCTACCTCATAACCAAGCGGTTGCACAACATACACTTCCTCTTTCAACACTCCATTCAAGAACGTTGATTTTATGTCCATTTGATAGACTTTCCATTTATGTTGCACAACAATCGCCACAACTGTATGCACTGTCTCCATCCTCACGACTGGTGCGAACGTCTCCACATAATCTCTTCCATGTTGTTGCTTGTATCCTTTGACAATTAGACTTGCTTTGTGCCTTTCAATCTTTTTGTTGACATTTCTCTTGGTCTTATAGACACACTTCACTCTAGTCACTTATTTTCCTTACGAAAGGTTCACTAACTCCCATGTGTCATTCTTTTCTATTGCTTCTATTTCTTCCTCCATTGTCAAAACCCATTTTTCTTCTTTGACTACATCTTCAAAGTGGATTGGGTCATCTACATGACAAAATATTTCAAATAAGGAATTCAGACCAACGTTACTATCAACTTCATCTTGCTCATAAATTTCATTTAAATTTCTGAATTTTGGTCTTCTTGTGTTCGCCGAAGATGGGCTTGACATGTCACTTGGTGTTGCGCTTTGCAACGTGCTTGGAGAAGAACTTTCTTGATTGTGTGACGTTGTCCTATTATTTGTTAATGGTATTACTTGATGCTTGCTTTGTTGCTCTTGAATGGGAGTAGAGGGAGTCACTGTTGAAGAATTACTTGCTATTGTCAATTCATCTTTGTCCTCATGTGGTATACATGCTTTCACATTGACTGTCTTCTCTAAACTTCCATCACATGCATCTTCTTCTATGAAATGTACATCTCTGTTGATTATGACCTTATTATTTAATGGATTGTAGAGTTTGTATGCCTTGGATTCATCACAGTATCCAACAAATATACATTTCTCCCCCTTGCTATCCAACTTCTTCCTCAACTCATCCGGGACATGTGCATACACCACATGTCCAAAGACTCTCATGTGAGTGACACTATGTTTCCTTCCACTCCATGCCTCTTTAGGAACTATGTTCTAGATGCTTTTGGTTGGACATCTATTTAAGATATATGTTGCACATGCAACAACTTCAACCCAATAATCATTTGGCAAATGCTTTGCCTTCAACATACTCCTTGTCATTTCCATAATGGTCCTATTCTTCTTTTCTGCCACACCATTTTTCTGAGGTGTATACCTTGTTGTAAATTTCTTGTGAATTCCACCCTCCCTACAAAATTGAAGGAATTCATTCGACATGTATTCGCCACCTCTGTCGGTCCTAAGGACTTTGATAAAGTGTCCACTTTGCTTCTCAACAAGATCTTTGTATTGGCGAAAGCGCTCAAACACTTCACTTTTCTATTTCAGGAGATAGATCCATGTCTTCCTTGTGTAGTCATATATGAAGGTCAACAAATAGTGGTTGCCACCAATTGTTAGTGTTTGCATTGGTCCACGTAAATTTGAGTGGACAATCTCCAAAGGTGCCTTTTCCATTATTGACTTTCCTGTTGGAAATGTCTATCTATGTTTCTTTCACAAGATGCATCCTTCATATAGGTTGTTCGATTTTTCTATGAGTGGTAATCCCTTCACCATGCCTTTCCTATGCAACAAATTCAAACCTCCAAAGTTGAGATGTCCAAATCTCAAATTCCATAACCAATTTTCATATTTGACCTCTGCTTCATAGTTCACTTGTGTGACAACTACATCCTTTCTTCCATTCTCTTGTGAGTTCATTGAGAGTTGTGCTTGTGCACCTTCTTTATCTGAATCTAATCTTATCTTTAGGGGAAACATTCTATTGTTTGTCATTTGAACCTTTGCAATCAGCTCTCTGCTTGGAGGCCTATCCAAAATTGTGCACACATCATTTTTGAAGAAGACATTGTAGCCCTTTTGCGTGAGTTGTCCAATGATTATGAGGTTATGCTTCAAACAAGGGACAAAGTAAACATCTGAGATGTACTTCTTCTACCCCTTCTTTGTTAGGATATTAACTCTTCCTTTTACCACAACGAAGACTTTGCTATCAGTCCCTAATGTCAGTTTAGATTTCACACTTTCATCTAGATTGGAAAACATTTTTATGTTTCCTACTATGTGGTTGCTACAACTTGAATGTAGATACCATATATCACTTTGTTTTCCTTGTGCTACATTGCAAGCTAAAAACATGCTATCATGGTTATGATTTTCTTTTGTGAAATTTAAACTTGGTTTGTCATATTTCTTCTTTCTACATTCATTTGCATAATGACCATACTTCTTACAGTAATCACATTGGACTTGAGATTTATCATACCTCTAACCTTGTGCTTGATTTTGGCTTGGGCCATGACTTGGATTTTGATTGTTTCCTCTTCCACTTGAGCTTGAATGGTTGCTCTTCCACCTCTACGTGGGCTTCTTCCTCTTCCTCTATCATATGATCTTCCTTTTCCTCTACCTTGACCAAAGGAAACTTGTGTCTTGAAGGCATGCTCCAATGAAGAGCTTGTTGCTCTATTCAGTCTATGTTCATGAGAAATCAGTGATGCATGAAGCTCATCCACTGAGAACTGTGAGAGATCCTTTGTCTCTTCTATGGCCACAACAATGGTATCAAACCTTGCTAGCAAACTTCTCAAAACTTTCTCAGCTGTTCTTATTTCTTCAAATGTCCCACCATGAGACCTAATTTGAGTAACTAGACCAATTACATGTGTAAACAATGAGTCTACATTCTCAGACTCTTTCATACAAAGTGTTTCAAAGTCTCTTCTCAACATTTGCAGCTTTGATGTCTTGACTTTTTCCTCAATTTGTTCTTCAAAGAAATCTTTTTGGCATCACTATTTATTTCAAATAGATCAGTAAAGGCCTTCCACATCTGGAATGGAGTTTCTTTCCCATGCAAGTTTGGAAAAATATGGTCTTTGACTCCTTCTAGTATCATCCTCCTAGTTTTGGTAGTTCCCCTCTTTCGTTGAGCTAGCTATAGTGCATCTGATGCAACAGGTTTAGTAATATCCATCTTGATGTATTCCAAAACCCCATTATCATCTAAGACAACATCAATTAATTTCTTACATTCAAAAAAAAATGAAGTCCCTTCTAGTGCATCCTCTGTCCTCAAATCATAGGATGACATGATTCCTGCACTTGTAGAATGCCTACACTAATTGATCTTCTCTCCAACGCACTTTAAATCTAGGCAAGGAACTTAGTTTCTGTCTTGTTCTCATCTCTAATACCATGTAGAAAATCCTTGAAACTTTGCAACAACTAATGAGAACAAACTAATCACAAAAGACACAAGATTTTTCTACCAAAAAAAATTGCAAAAATAAAACAATGAATAGAAACACAATCACACATACAACAAAAAACATATTCGAGGAACCAAATGGGAAAAAACCCTGCTTGTTTGTATTGAATCAACTAAGCAATCTGATCTATAACGTAGAAAATGCTTCAATCCTGAATCTCCCTCCAATATTGATCAACTCTCTACAAGACTTTCCCAACACTTAAGAAAATAAGGCTTGCTAGGAAAGATCCTATTTCCTTGACCAAATCCTTCCTAAGAAATAGGAATTTCTCCTTCCTTGCACAATTCCTAATTTCATGACCTATTATGGCTAATTTTAGCAACTGAAACTAGTTAACTGCGAGTATGTTGAGTTAACAGAAAGTGAAGTACCCAAATAAACTCATAACTATCTCTATTATAGAACTAGATATCAGTTAACTAGCAAACACTAGATAACTTAACTCCACTAAATAGCTAATTTTACCCTTCAACTAGTCAACAACTCATTGAAATCCATCTAACTCGAATTAATTGATAATAACTAAGTGATTGGCCACATCACACATGTTAACTAAAAGCTAACTCATGCATCTATGAGACTAAAATTGAATTAACATATTTTACTAAGACAAGTCAAATAAGCCAATATTTTCTACATTTCAAGATAGGGACCCTCCACAGGCTCCCCAGCTCTTCGAGCCCAAGTGCAATTCACAACCATAGTGTGTTTGAGATCCTCATACCAACACCCCTCTAGTTCCCAACACCAAAATCCACCTCTTGGTGATAGAAATACCTCTACACTCCCAAGTCCAAAACCCAAATCCATTTGAAAGAAATCTCCTTGCTCCCCTTCCATGTTTTCCCCAAGGCCTTGTAAGAATCCCCCTCTCTCCCTCAAATTTCCTACACTTATTACCCCCAGTCAATTCCAACAAACCCACCATTATGTCACCAACATCCATTCCTTTCCTCAAGCCTCTCCCACATATTCTCTTATCCTCAAATTGATTTGAGGGGACAATCATGCCAGTGCATAAAAACAATAAAGTAATAAAATAATAATAATAATAATAAAATAATAATATCTTTCAATGTCAGGGAGACTTATGGATTCTTAAGAACCCAATGAATTTAAGTACTAAATAAATCATGTTAATTTATTAATTCTAAGTTAGGATAAAAGGTTAATTAATGACTAATCAAGTTTAAGGCTAACCATAAGCTTGATCGTTAATAAAGCTTTAGGTTAATCATAACAACTAATTAATATTTGGTATAATAGGCTATAAAATACTAGCATATTCTTGCAAGATGTGGGAATGTATCTAGCATACACATACCTCATACTTATACTAATAGTTCTTATAAGAATCAAGAACATAATTCAATTACTTAGCAGGTAATTTAATAACATAACATAAGATAATAGTATCAAGGAGAGAGAATTACATTAATTTGGTACAAATTTTAGAATCATTCCTAATTAATTCCTTCAATTCATGGGTCTTAGCCTTTAATTTCTTTATTTCTTTCTTTCTAGAAAATTGTCTTTGATGTTGAGATGAATTACATTTAGACTATTACGAGGAGACATCTCTATCCTCTGGGTCTTAAAAAGTATTCTACTATTGTTTTTTTAGATTGATGGAGGAAAACAAAGGTTTTGATAAAGGATAATTGATCATACTTTGTTTGGGAAAACAATATTGGAGAAGAGATATGTGATTTTGTAGAACTTGGAGAGGGAATATCTTGAATTTGTTACTAGAGGTCTTGGATAAGATGTCGTGGAGAGGGTGCATCATAGCAAGATGGCGGAAATAGAATCATTATGACAGGGACTAGTATAATTGGAAAAAGGGAATGTTAGATCATTTTCTTTTAATGGAATATTAGAATGTACCTTAGAATCATGGTTAGTGAAAGAATTATCAAAATCATAATTCTAAGATGTGGGATCTATAGACTTAGCTTGAATCATAGCATTTATGATTCATGGTATCAAGATTCATGAATTTAGGGGATTTTTTTTTTTTTTTGAAATTCATCAACCCAATGAATGGACTTTTTGCATATAAAACATCCAAACTTTTTATGAGGAGAAGAACTTTGCTTGAATATACTAGATATTTTATTTGGAAGGATATTAAACTTTGTTTCAAATATTTTCTATAAGAAAAATCTTGAAATCTTTTCTTGGATTTATGTTTTGATTTTGTGTGACAACCAAAGTCATATGTTTCTAGCTTAGAACTATAGAGTGTTGAATTAAGCCATCTACAATTTATAGTCTATGCATTTTTCCTATAAATTGTTTTCACTTTCTAGATGGATAGATGAAAGAGACATTTTATTAATATCCAAGCCTTTTTGTTCTTAAATTTGTATTTTTTCCATGATCTCAAGTAGTATCTAATGATACACGCTCTATGGGTTTCTCACTATGATATAAAAGATCCTACATTACACATTTGTAACCTTCTCTTTGTTTCATACTACATAAACATTGACTGAGGAACATGTTAGAAACAAATTACTTCTCATTGCTTTTTGTACAATATAGATCATTTATAATTTCATTAATTAGATCCTATAGAGGGTGAGTGTTGGTTAGTATTGGAATCCTAATTAAGACTCCTAACTTCAACCACCAGTTTGTTGAATGGCCAGTAAAACCCCAAGTAGGTCATAAGATTGTTTCATATTCACTAAGTTTTCCATGAGGGAGGGCATGCTAGGATTTTACCCATCCTTCCCAAATATTAATGTTTTTTCTAATTTCTTGGCAAATCCAACAATTAAGATATATTATGGGATAAGCTTATAATAAACTAGCCATAGTGGTTTTGAAAGGAGTATGTGGATGATTGGGTACAAGTGGTTCTTTATTAGAAAAAAAAATTGAAGTATCCAATTGTTCTAAGCTTCAAATAGGCTGAAGGAGTTGGATATATGACTATATCACTAAGATTTGAGGTCTACTAGCTTTGGCATCATGTCGCGCATAATATCTATTTCTTGTTGAAAAATAATTTAATTTACAACATTCTAATTGTGCTTAAATTATACCAATCACTTTTGTACTTTGATTAGTATGTCAGTAACACCCTGGAGCAAAATTTTAAACCGATAACCTTTGGGGCTGCTAAAGGGATGGCTAGCTAGTGTACCTAATCTCAAAGCCTTATATTCTGGCAATATTTTTCTTTTTTCTTGTATATATGTAGAGCACTTAAACATTAATGATTTATTTTTACCACATATTTTTGAATAAAAACATCAGAAGAAAAATATGTTGGTTTCTTATTTATAACTAAAATAATGTGTTCCATTACTTCACCATGTCTTGATAGTTTGTTTCCAAACTATTCAAGTTTTTCTTTTAATTGTAATGGTCCCATCTAGAATATTCAAGTGTCAATATTTCTTTCCCACTAGGCTAACACACATAACAATATTTTTTACTCAAGTTTCCCCTCAACATGAAAAAGTGACAACTACTCTATTTTAGATTTAAAATGGGACAAAAATGTCTTACGATGCTATAAAATGTTTTTTGGCTAAGAAGCCATTAGTGGAGGGTATCTATTATGCCAAAGTCATAAAATACTTGCCTATAAGCCATCCATTTTCACTTGCTCGATCATCAGCACAAGTGTGTCATTCAAAGGCTTTAACCATGGTGAGGGTGATAAAAACATCACACTTTCATCGGCTTCGTTAAGAATTTATTGATATCACCTTCTAAATTTAACTAGGAAAAATGATTTTCCACTCTTCACTAACTTCATATTTAATAAAATAAACTTATAATTGTTGTAAACACTGATATAACTTAAATATATCAAACTTAGCCACATATGGTTTTATTTTCACCTTTAATTTTAGTTTTAAAGGTGTTTGGACTTTGTTAGTGAGATATTTTCCTAGTTTTGGTTTATATTCATGAATTAACTCCCTTCATTTTCTATAACATGGTCACTAATTTTCTAGTTCCTAGTTTATTTCTTAATTTTTATAATATTCACTATAATAACCCCTTTACTACCTTTAAGAATCGTGGTTTGTTACCAATACTGTCCATAATCACTTCGACCAATGGTGTTCATGATTCACCTACACATACTCGACTATTTAATTTTTAATTATTTCTCTTTTGTGTTATTTAACATATCATAAGTTTATTGTTGCTACATATATTTTATTACAAAGAATTGGATGTTACTAAGAAAGAACACACAATAAACACATAAATTTTGTAACATTCAATTGGTCAACCTAGAAGAGGATCTAGAATCTAATTGAGAAACAATACACTTAACAATTTGAGAGAAGAGAAGAAAAGAAGAATAATTGGAGCAATGCAATTCTCATCAACCTTTATAAGAAAACTCATCCAAAGATTAAATAATATAATACAATGCAATAGAATGCAATAGAATCCAAATAGTATTCATGCAACTATGCTAATCTTAACTATATGTAAAGCATGAGAGAACACACTCTACTTATCCAACATGCTTGCATGAGAGAGTTAACTTGGATTTTACTAGCCAAGTGGAGTAAACTAGATCCTACAAATAGGATCTACTCCTCTAGTGTCCTCTAATATCTAGAAAATAAGAATTATCCACACAATGGAGGAAAGAAGTGCTCTAACTCCTATAAAATAGGAATTGACCCTAGAATTATGGAATGAAACACTCCTATCCCTAGAAAAGTAGATTTTACTTAAGATAAAAGTGGAATGTAACTATGATAAATCTCTACAATTAAAGGATGGAACTCAAGTACACTCTAATAGAGAGAAGACTATACAGGTGTAGAAAAATGATGCATGTACACCAACAAATTTATCCTATAGAAACCTAACATGCAAAAACTCTAGTTTAAAAATGACTTTCTAAACTCTTTGTTGAATTTTAGGAAATTGATGTATAGAGGTGCTTCTAAGAGTTTTTTCCTTGTGCAAATGAATTAAACGCTATCAAGTTGTAACCCTCTACTCTAATGCAAACTCTTTATCTAATTCTTGTGAAGATCACAAACAAAGAGAAACCCAAAAACCTATAGTATATATAGGAAAGGACAACACTAATGAAGTGTGCTTAGTGTTGAACCAAAAATGCATTCGAGGCAAAAATATGCTCAAATATGAGCATGCTACACATGAGATGCACAAATACACATGAACTATAAAACATGCCAACCACAAGAGAATGCCAAACTTATAGTGCTTGTACACTTAAAAAACTTGTATTTGAGAGCCTTAGCTCAATGAATAAAAGGAATGATTTGCAAATGGAACTTGAGTTGTGTATTTATACAAAGCTCAAGTAGGGAACCCTAACAAGAGGGGCCATGGGCCCACATAAATAGGGTATACTCTCTAAGAGGGTTATTGATCTTACATATAAAAGTTGATTAGGGTGCCCTTGGCCATAACCTAGAGATATAATAAATAATTGTAGTAATGAAACAATAAAACTTGGTTGTTGCGAAATATGAGGATTACAACTTTCTAAACACCACCCCTTGAGATGAAGATAGGGCTACAAAGAGCTGATGAAATATAGATGAGAGTGAGTTTATGGATACTTAACTCAATATAAGGGCAACCATTGATGCAAATAGGAATGGGTTTTTATAAATATTAAAATTTATACAGGTTGATTGTAGCTACAACACAAAATATAGAAAATTTATGAATTTCCACCTAAATATGAGTCAGAGTGGGTTTATGAGTCCCAACTTAAGACAAATGGGAGTGTTTAATGAAAGCCAAATTTGATAAAAAGTTAATAATGCTTGAAAATGAGGACTACATTACTGTATTTAACATTCCCTCTAATCTAAACTGGATTGTGGAAAAAAAACATTTCATCACAAGCTACATCCATCCTTCACATTGAATAGGAGCCAAATATCCCTTAAACACCATATTTCCCACAATGATGTGATTTCATAAGTTGGTTAAGAGAGATTTTAGTAGAGGCATAGAATAAAAATCCACTAAAATATGCTAAAAGTTATCTATAAAATTATAAAAATCTATGTTTCTTGTATAAATTTTTCTTATGGGACACATGCGAGGGAGCCATTCGAGATGGTAATAAACTAAAGTGAAGACTTGAACAACCAACTTAAGGTGATTTTGGGTTAATGAGATCCACTTAAATCACCTAAATCCCTAGATTCTCATTATATAGATAGTCATGGAATGTGTCCCATACATTTGGATTGGGTTTTGATTACTTACCTAAACCTATTTATAAACAATCTTATATATCAATGTAACATGATCTATCTTTGGAGCTATTCTCATTATGATTAACTGCCAACAACAATTTTTAACACCACAGTCACGCTTTGGATTCGTTGCCCCCACTTCCTCTATTTTCCCTGACATGATATCATATGTTTGGTTCTCAGATCAAATGGCTTTGCAGAGACTGACATGAGTTTGAAATAAAGTCAATGGACTTGATGAAACTATAGTGATCCTATTTGTGATGTGTTAAGTATTGTGCCCAGTTTAGGGAAATAATTTGAGACACTGTAATTGTTCCTTTACGGTTGTGATTCTAAGATGCATTCATTATCCTCCACCTGAACTCTCTATGGTCACTAGAGTCTTCCGACTCGATTTTATATTTTTATACCTATTGAAAAGTCTATGTGGTCCTTGAAGACATCTTTGACTCTTTAGTGAGTAACAGTCTTTGTTAACTTTGTGGCAGGTGATGCCAAAGATATATCTCAGCTCTAGAGTTAAATTGAATGAAACAAAATTAAATCATTAGAAAAAAAGATCGGAGGATTGTCCCGACTCAATAAACCTTAGCCACAGTGGAGGAAGTGTGTGATGTCAAGAATTGACCAAGGCACTCTTTGGAAGATGTGAAGCTATGTATGGTTGTAGTGCCTCATACACGACATAATTTTCAAACTAACGACCCTTGAATCTTATTGTAAACAGAACCATTGATTGAATACTGACTAGTACAGTTGACCAAAGTTGAAATAATATCAATAGCCAGAGTGGTTAAGAACAAAATAAGTACTTACCTGTCCATTGTGTGGAGGTTGATGCAAGCCTTAAAAAATGTTTTTTTATTTGTTAATAAAAAAAGGATCAACTGGCTTGTGATTTCTGACTAGATGTTGTTAGAACATGAGCCTTGTCCTTGTAAACTGATGGATTCCTAAGAACTCTCTAGATTGTAAACAAATTTGGAACAACCTATGAGTAGGCTTGTTTTCTTAGGTTGTAGACCAGACTATGTCCTTGGCTATTAATGTTGGCATTAACATAGGACTTCGCATGTGTCTTTGATAGATGGAAGTTTACTAATATTAACAGATGGCATTGATCATCAATAAATTTCATTACACATATAGGAGATAGAAGTAAAAGCATAGCGTGTTCCTAGAATAATAGGGTAAGGCCTTGGTCTTGATTATCTTTAGGGCACTTTTGTCGTATGATCATCTTGTTGGTTATTGACTCACATGGACATACTTGATATAATATTTATGGTTATAAGACTTTGCTTTGGAGAGTGTTGAGTTGTTGGTAAGGTGTGCTATGAACATGATGGTTTCCTTTGCTCATAGATTAGGTGGATCATAAACATTGGAAGAACATTAGTTGGTTGAACCAAGAGAAGCTTGGAAGGGAACTTGGCGAGGAAAGGAAAAGAGGGTTTCCATGGGAAACCTCATCAATAAAAAAGCACTACACATGATGGATTAAGTGGCATAGAGAGCTTGACTATCTTTTATAGACCTGGGTGTTTGGGCTACATGCATACTTGACAAGTTAGACATTGCACACTTAGGGGTTGTGACAAATAGTGAAAGTTCCTTTAGGAACAAGTACCTTTTTGGTGCAATCATGGGATGCTTCGTTCAGTGCACATCCATTAGGCACACATCTAATAGGAACACGTCCATTGGACCCACTTGGGTGCGCTTGGATTCACTTAGGCACAATTTTGAACTCATTAAATGCACAAGATGAAGATCACTCACAAAGAGAGTAAAAAAGCTTTGTGGTGTGCGCTAAGTTCAAGGTTAGTCACAATAGGGAAAATTGCATTGGCCAAGTGAGAAGAAGAAGAAGTAAAGACCTATAGGGGATAAGTATATAGTTGCTTCAAGGGTTGAACTACGTAATTTTGTTGGGTAGTAAGCAAAAGGAAGTGTTGCCTTAGATTCATTATACATATGTAATAGAGTTGCATCCAGGAAGCTACGTCTCTTTTGTTGTATATATATGACATCCTTGATATAATAAACCTAAGGAACCTATCATGGATGACTCTTATACATGTGTTCTTTTTAACTCATGAAATTTTTTGAAGGTCAATATTCTTGTTTTTTTTTCTATTGGTTGTGTTAAATTATTATTGGGGTGTTTTAAAGGTTGCAACTCGACATGTGCTTATTGTTTGATGAACTTGGTTGAGGAGGACTTATTTTCTTTTCAAATATTGTAGCTTAAGGAGAAGTTATGGATAAATTTTAAGTGAAAAGACATAACATTTTTGTAGTAGGCATAGGCTAGCCAAGTATTTGCGACTGAGGCAAGGCAAAGTTGCATGATTAAGGTGCCAAAATAGACTTGGGAGAAACTCAAGTTTTCAAAAATAAAATGGGCACATTGTAGATTATTGACAAGTGGTATTATCAAGAATTTTGAGATATTTTTGGTGTTTTGTACCTCTTTCACTACCATGACAAAGGGTATTAGAAAAATTCAAGAATTATTCATCACATATGAATGAACATGAGGCAAAGAAGTATGATTTAAGATGAGTTTCCATGTAGTCTAAAGAGTGGCTTGAAGATTTGAAAATGAAAACTCAGTTCCTTGGTGTAGCTCGTTGCAAAGATGGTATATTTTCATAGCCTTTGATGATTCCAATGCTCAAGTCACCATGACATGGAAGGGTAGTAGCAAGCCTTAGAGAGAGGTTGAGTTGATGGACAAGAGTAGGGTTAAGATAGCAAGGTAGAATTGACACTTTGAGACTTGGCGAAGAATCATTGGCCATGCCTATGTGTAGATTGGATGGAATAGAAGAAGAAGATGGGAAGACAAGTAAGAAACTCAAATTGTGTAAGTCCATACTTAAGCATTGTTATAGGCCATTTTGTCACTTTTGGTCAATAGGCATGCAAAACAGATGAATCAATATATGCGAACATGTTGTCATCATCCCTTCACAAATCCCTAAGCTTGACCTTTCAAGATGTCTAAGTTTCTAGGATTAACTAATCAAAATCAATGTTTTTAGCCCCAACACACCCCTGTCCCTTTACCCACCTATTTTTCACATTGGTTTCTCCCTTCTACACCAGTGTTGGTCAGCACGTGTTGCTCCCTTCAAAAGGTGTGTTGATTCTAGAATTTCAGGAAAATTCAAAAGAATTTTGAAGATTCCTCTTCTAGAAGCTTACAGGGGTTGTTTTAACCATTTACCATTAATAAGAAGCTCGAATCCTATCTGATCCTACCTTGGATACTTCACCTCTTATCCCTTGAGCTGATTCTTCCATCATATGTGGATCTTAATCCCATTATGGTACATCCTAAACTACCTCACCTATCCTATAAATTTACCACCATCCATAGCATCAGGGTTGGATTTTGGAGACTGATCACGCCCTCATGCTACTACCTTGAACCTAAAGGATTCATCATTTTCATGCATTTGGGTGACATTAAGGTGTGCTTTGTGACAAGGAAAAACAAGTTAACATGGGGATATCTCTACAAGATCAGCTACTGTTTATGGTTGCAAACTCTCTCCTACTTCTATTAATACAAAGAGTATCTTGTTTTCCTAATGTATTCTATTATGTTTGCATTCATGTATTTCAATGCCTTGTTGGTTCATTGAATAGAGATGTTAGACTATGCTATTTGGTTGTTGTGGATCCTCTGCTTGTTTTAGTCACGTGTGCAGGTTCTAATTATAGTAGTTGGAGCTACAATTGGAGCTTACAAGTGAGGAGGAAAAGAAAATTGCTACAAATACGAGGTAAGCCTCTTTCCCATTATCTAACTTCTCTAAGGGAAACTCTATATTCTGTTCCTTTTTTCATTCTAGACGAGTCCACTAGGTCTAGGGAATTCACCTTTGTCTGCAATCATAAATTTTGCATAACAAATTGGCGACTCCACTGGGGATCGATTTCTTTCCTTAGTGGTTTCCTGGACCTTAACATCTTATTCACCTCTTGAACCAACTTTGATTGCCTCACTCATACCTTAATTGACCATAGGAAAACCCTTTTCTGAGCTTGATTTGATTTTTTGTGTTGTATTTTGGTCGAATCTACCTCAACGCACCTCTTGGTTCAGATACAGAGTGCCCCAATGCACTCTCTCCTTCTTTGCACCTGCGTTGTAGAGCACTAGTGCCTGTTCTGCACCTGCTTCGATCCCTGTAAGATGCATAAAAAAAAATTGCCTTTCTCTTTGAATTGATTCGCTCCAGCTTTTTTTCTTTATGTCTCTGAGTGTGGCCATATCTCTAAAAATCTAATCCCTTGCGTGAAATTGCATTCTTTTGCTTTCATTTTTTCAAAAAAACCCCCCTCAAACTGTATATGAGTGTTAGTCTTCTTTCAATGACATCTCTTTTCATATTTGGATTTCGCATCTGATTTTAGTTTAAGTCCTTTGTTAATAAAATCTCAAATTACATTTGATTTCATTGGGTTGCATAATTTTTGTGAAATTTCTTGTACTTACACTTGAATGATTCTTTTATTGTATTAGTGAAAGAAGGTATTGTTGTTCATAAGTAGTCCTTTTATATTGTTCTTTCACTGATTTGGAATCATCTTGTGTTTTTTTTTAATAATTATCTTGCATAGATTACATTTTCATAGTTAGAATTTCATTTTCACTACAAGAAAGAAAATTGTGCATAGATTACATTTGCATATTTTTCATGGAAATTATGCATAGATTACATTGCATAGTTTGTCATATGGGGCCTTGATTTTTATTGGAATAGTGAAGTTAAGGAGATTTACTGTTGCATCATTTGTTTGTTGCATTGTTGATTTATTTCTTCTTCCCCTACTTAGTTAGGCCTTTCATTATTAAGAGGAAAATGAAAAGAGTTGCTTTTGTCATATTAGTTGCATCATAGGTGTGTTTAGGTGACATCGAGTTTTCAACCTTGAAATTGAAACATAATTCAGGATCAACTCTGAAATTTACTAAATTAACCTAAGGAGAATTTCAAACATTAGCGAAAACATCGAGAGGTCTCGGCTAGAGATGTGTTCCAACATCTTTAAGCATAGGAGTTGTCATTTCTTATCAACGTTACATTCCAGGGGTGATATCTCATTTCATGTACGTAATTGAATAATATCGTTCTCTGCATACCTTCGGGTATATTGGATGGCGCTCCATGCATGATAAGAATATGGAAACACTCTTATCGATTGGTTAAACATTAGACAACACTAACACGAATTGTGTTTCCACGTACTTTCGAGTATATTTTGGAAGTCCACCTTGTACATTGTGATACATTGAACGCAACATTCAGAGAGATTTCCTACCCATACGTAATTCCTTGGTTCACCAAGGTGGTATATTGTAGTTCACAATTACTTGGTAAACCCTTTTACCCAGCTATCCTTGTTTTGTTTTATTTTGTGTATTTAATTTCTAAAATCAATTAAATAACCACATAACAACATCCTCACTGTGGAACAACTCCTTAGTGGATCTTAGGTTGAGAGTAATGGTGACAATTCCCAAGTCTACCAATCAAAAAAACTCCTATGATGGGAATCCTAGTGCTTTCCTCCTTTTGGAAATATTAATTCTCCTTATATGAAAACGTTGTCCCTTCCCAGATTTGCCATTGGTTTTCCAATTTGGTTCTTTTCAACCTCTATGATTCTAAATGTCCAAATTGATCCTAAACCAAGTTCTCCTCCACCTGAACAAGTTGATCTTGATGTTGATCCTTTGCCTTCTTCACTTATTCAGACTTCTTCCTCTTCATCTTGTGAAAGCCTCGAAGTTAGTAACTAGGTGGATAAGTAGAATAAGAAAAGGAATATTAAGAATAAGAAAAATAAGAAAAGGGGCAACCAAGAAACCATTGCTACCGATGCATCTGATGTTGAGAAACCTTCAAATCCCCACAAAAATAAATTCCTTTGCATGATTTGTAAGGGTGATCAACTTCTTAGGTATTGTCTCGGTATTCCCATGGTGTTAGAAATGTGATCCATAGGCTCACATCATCCTTTGTCATCAGCCTCTGGAGATCATGTCGGTGATAAACCATCAAATAGTGACAGTAAGGCCCATGGGAAGAAGGGGAAAGTTAATTTTCCTGTAGTTTATGTGAAGGGAATCATCCTATTCACCTTTTTCCTTACATGGATGAAGCTTCAAAAGTGTTGGAAAACCTTACAACTTCTGAGACTCGTCTTTCAGCTGGTTATCAAAAGCTTTCTCCCAATCCTTCACTAGTTAATAAAGTGATTAATAAGAATCTGAATCCAATCAATCCCACTCTATCTGAACATGAATCCCATGAGGTCATTATCAAGAAAAATTGGTTGAGAAAATGGTTGACTCGATTCCACCTTCAGTTGATCATACCTTTCTCATAGAGATTGAGTCTCATACTACTCAGGTTTTTCTTGTTTCTTTAGGTTCCAATGAGCTGGGGGGAAATCCTTCTATTCCAATGGCACAAGGGGATAATCCTCTCATTCACACAACATCAGAGAGAAATTCTCCCATTCCCATAGCACAAGGGAGAATTTCTCCCATTCCGACGACACCTCCTCCAAGAAGGATGGTCACTTCCTTTGATTGGAGTCGACTGGTAGGATATCGTCTTCCTCCTTACGTGCCTTTCTAGATCATAGTACAAGATTATAATATGCCCATACATGGCACAATCATAGACGAAGGCATGTTTGTTAGTATTTTGTATTCAACTACTTGGCAAGATTTTGGCTCTTTGCATCTTGTGTTTGTTACCCAGAATAAGTTGGCCTTTAACAGAGGAACCATACAACCATTAGGGATCCTTCCTCAGTTGCTTATTACTTTGGGAGGAAATACTATCTATATTGATGTGATGGTAGTCCAATTCCATTTATATTTTAATTTACTCCTTGGGAGTGACTATGTTTATGTCATGGGAGCTCTTATCTCTTCACTCTTTCATGTGATGTGTTTCCTGCATGAAGGAATAATCATTCCCATTGGCTAGCTTTCTTTCATTGGTTCTAACTTGACTCGCAATCAACCATCTTCCGTAAATGGTCCTTATTTACAAGTGGTATCTCCCCACCATAGGTTAATTATGTGGCAGCATGTTCCATGCCCGCGTCTAGTGATGATCGAGTAGGTGATGTAGTGCATCACGTACTAGGATCACTAGTGCCTTATCTTTCCCTTGGATCCTTTGATATGTATCCCTTCCAGATCATTGTTCTTCCATTTGATTATAACCTCTTGGAAGCCATGGCCTCCTGCAAGTCAGTATCAAGGTTCCTAGAGAAGAGTTCCTTATCTTTTGTCAATCTCGTTAAAAAATGAAACAAGGTGTCAGAGCATAGTTACTTTTCTTGTGTCAAGCTCATTAAAAAACGAAAAAATGTGTCAGAGTATAGTTATTTTTCCTATGTCAAGCTCATTAAAAAATGAAACAAGGTCTCATGAGAAAAGTTCCTTTTCTTGTGTCAAGCTCATTAAAAAATAAAACAAGGTGCCATGAGCATAGTTATTTTTGTGTCAATCTCATTAAAAAATGAAACAAATCCCCCTCCAATTTGAGTCTTTAATTAAATCTCGTAAATTCTCAGTTGAGTCTTTCACTTGATCTCGTGAACGAACCTTCGTTCTATCCACCTGTTAGTAATTGGTAGTCTAACTTAGGTGAATCCCATGAAGCTTGGGGGGCATGTCCTTGGAATCGAGTCATTATGTTGGGGGCATGCAAAATTATTTCAAGCATAGTTTCCTATGTTTCAAGCTTGTGTAAAAATGAAACCATTCTCAAGCATAGTTTTTTCTTGTTTGAAGGTTGTGTAAAATTGAAACCAATTTCAAGCATAGTTTCCCCTATTTCAAGCTTGTGTAAAAATAAAACCATTCCCATTTTATCTCACATGATTTTCATTTTTACCATCCTGTTTCTACCATATGGGCCTTGGTTTTTTCATTCTAGCGTCACCATCTGCCTGGCCGATTACTCGGTTTTACTTAGTTTTTGCTATTTCCTGAGAAGCTGTTGTGATGGGTGGTCTTATTAGCCAGCCTGGAGGTTTTAACCCTGTACAGAAATTAATTACATATGAGTTCTAAAAAACAGAAAATAAACAATGTCGAGATCATAAAACATAAAAGTAGATATACATAGAGATTTGCCCCTAGATCCCAAAACCAGGACTACTAGATTGATTTTTCATTATATTCCTTTCAATGTTACAACACATATATATACATGTCAAAGCATTCATAAGCCCCAATCCATTAACCCTAGATTAGAACATAACCATAATTCCCTTGACCGGATCTACAAAATATCGTGGATAGAAAACCATCATGCCCAAAACCATGTGCGAAATCCATGCACAAAACCATAGCTAGGTTTGCTCACCTAATAATATAGGGTCCAAATTTTTTTCCCAGGGCGCTACCATGGACCTTGTTGCAAGGAGCCTACCGGCCCCCTGTAAACCCCCCGCTACACTCAGAAAAACGAAGGGCGGGGCTAGCACACCCACTTCATGAATGGGGCTAGTTGTGGAAAGAGTATAACACACACCCTCTACGTGTTTTGAATAGTTCAATCATGACTGGAACTAGTTGCAACCCTTTCTATCACTTGTTCCTCTAGGATGAGTCCTCTTTCAACTCTTTTCAGACTCCCCAAAAATGAAAATATTTCCAAGCACTTGCCTTTTTGTACTTGTTAAAGTAAATGAAAAGGTGTCTATTGGTATAAGTTTAACTCTTTTTTGGACTGAGATAAACTTTTTACGAAAAAGGAATACCTTAGTTGAACATGGCTAAGAGATTCTCCTGAGTATCATTTTCTACCTTTTCAGAATCAAAAGACTATTTACGAAAAGGCACCTTTGGAATTTTCTTTTTTGCCTCTTTTTCAAACTCTCTAAACATGAAAAAGAATTCGATTTATACCCTCATTGGACTCATGAAAGCATCAAACAACGATACTCTCATCGAACATGATGAGACTGAACCACTCCTTCTCAGGGTTCGTTAATACTACTCAGAGGGATTCATCTAAAGGATGAACTTACAGATCAAACATATGTTATCCTCCTCAAGCTTGTCAAAAATAAGGTATTGACTAGAAATGGTTGCGAAAATTGGGAAAATAAGATATTTCACCTATTAATAGTAATAAGTCACTCTTGAACATGACAATCTTTCATTTCATCTCCATGACTGCTGGGTTAGGAAATCTTGTTGTCTTTTTGGTTCATCATACCATATCAAAAGCCTTCGCATTTAGTTTTGGGTCAATGCTGCCAAATCCATAGTGTGTCATCGATATGTTCAAGAGAAGTCCTTCTGTTAATATCTACTACAATACTCCTAAGCCTACATTCACATTTCTCTTTCCTGAACGAGTTCCACATCAACATCATTCTGTCTCAAATCTTGATACTTGTTTTGTGTTATTGATGGGGGATACATCAAGGCCCTTCTATGATGGGTTGGTTCCTATCGACATCAGTCCCTTATCCAGGAAGTTGACATAGAAACCACCTCTGTACCTTGGGGCTCGCACACATCAATGGCAAGTTTCCTTGCTCTCGGCTACAGGTTTTCATCATTGGCCTTCAACTGAAATATTCTATGTGATGTTCAAATTTAGCTCATTCATTCAC
Source organism: Pinus taeda (assembly GCA_000404065.3). Classification (NCBI taxonomy): domain Eukaryota; kingdom Viridiplantae; phylum Streptophyta; class Pinopsida; order Pinales; family Pinaceae; genus Pinus; species Pinus taeda. Next base: position 9,515 of record APFE030316918.1, on the reverse strand, counting down.
ATCGTACGAATTGTACTACAATAGCTTGAGATCCATTAACATCATAAGTGGTTTCTCTTGCATTTGTTAATGAATCACATCATTGGACAATAATCAAATTGTGTCTACCATGTTCAACTCTAGCTCATTTATTCACATGGTTAGGCTCATACAGTGAATGATTGAGTGAACGAGATAGAAGACCTCAGACCTACTTCCACCCATTCGGGCTTCGATTTCAGGATTAATAAAATATTACAAACTATGATGGCTATGGTCATATAGAAAGTCATCCAAACATGGGTCCACTCTTTGTTATCAGTGGACGAGACTTCTTGATCATTGTACATGTAATATTAGCTTATGTTCTCAGCATGCGTATGCCTCCCTCAACAAAGATATCATGATGAAAATGCATTGTAATGGATGATGATCTCAACTAGTTGTTCTTGATCTAGACTTGTCACTAGGTAAATCACTTTAGTCATCAACTATTGCTTTTGACTTTGCACTTTAGGGGGAAATTGATTATAGACCATTTTTTCACATCTGATCAATAGGTTTGCAAACCGGATCAATCAATATATGTGGAAATGTTGTCATCATCCTTCCAAAAATCCCTAAGCATGACCTTTTCGAGATGTATGAGTTTATAGGATTAACTGCTCAAAATTAATGTTTTTAGCCCCAGCACACCCTGTCCCTTTAGCCACCTACATTCAATGTTCGTTTCTCCCTTCTACACCAGCATTGGTCAGCACTTTTTTCTCCCTTCAGAAGGTGCGTTAATCCTAGAAATTTGGGAAAAATAAAAAGAAATATGAAGCTTCCTCTTCTAGAAGCTTCCAAGGGTTATTTTAACCATTTAACATGGATAAGAAGCTTGAATCCTATTTGATCCTACCTTGGATACTTTATCCCTTGAGCTCATCCTCCCATCATATGTGAATCTCAAGTCGATTATGGTAAATCCTAAACTACCTCACCTCTCCTATAAAATTACCACCATCCATATCATCAGGGTTGGATTTTAGAGACTCATAATGCCCTCATGTTGTTGTCTTGAACGTAAAGGAGTCATCGTTTTCATGCATTTGGTTGAAATTGAGGTGTGCTTTGTGACAAGGAAGGACAAGTCAATTTGGGGAGATCTCTACAAGATCAACTACTATTTATGGTTATAAACTCTCTCATATTTATATTAATACAAAGACTATCATGTTTTCCTATATGTGTTGTATTACGTTTACAATAATGTATTTCAATTCCTTGTTGATTCATTAAATAGAGATGTTAGACTATGCTACTTGGTTGTTGTGGATCCTTTGCTTGTTTTAATTGTGTTTGCAAGTTCTAATTATAGCACTTGGAGCTACAATTGAAGCCTACAAATGAGGAGGAAAAGAAATCTTGCTAGAGATTCGAGGTAGGCCTCTTTCACATTCTCTAACTTCTATAAGGAAAACTCTATATTATTTGCCTTCCGTTGTTCTAGACCAGTCCACTAGGTTGAGGGAATCCACCTTTGTTCGCAATCATAAATTCCCCATAACAAGCATGTTGCTTTTTTTATATATCACAATAATTTTTCCATTGATTTTTATTTAAATAAGAGGTTGGAGTATTTGCAAGAAATTCAAGTGAAAAAATTATTGAAGGCAAAGCCATTATCTTTGGGATGATCCTAATTGCAACAAACTTCCAAGAAAATGGTTCGCTATGCCTTGAAAACAGGTTTAAGCACGCTTAATATAGGAAGTTAGGAATAATAGTTTTCTAAGTTAAATCTCGTAGCTAATATTAGGAAACCATTACTAAATTTGTTTGAGGTGGCCTTATTAACTACATACCATTTTCCATTCACTAATCAAAGCAATGTGTGGCTTATTTTCTGGGAGTAGGTAGTGGATCCTTAGGGACATGTAAAGGTACCAATTTTATTGAAAGGATACATAAAGACGGATTCATTTTATCAAAATAATGAAACTTGTTATGGAAGAAGGACATCCTCTTCTCCATGTCAATGATGGTTTAGGAATTTTTTTGTCTAAAAATTTGGACCACAAGCAAGGAGACATAGTGTAGAAGTATCTTGAAGAAATTGTTGAGTTGTAGGAGCCAACTTGACAAAATGAAGGAAGAGGTGAAGACATTTTTTTTATGTATTCACAATGATAGTGAAAAAGAAAAGGATGGAGATAGTGAAGGATTCAATCAAGAAATGTGCATTCGAACTAAATGGTTTAGACTAACTAACAAACTAAGTTGACAAGGGAAATTCTTTCCCTCCTTCATATATGGGGACCTAGGATAAGGTAGATTAATCCTTGGTAAGTTTGAGGATCCTCACCAAGGTGTCCTAGAGATCATGAGATTCTTGGTTAAAGAAAATGTAAGTACTAGTGTGGATGTGCCTTTCTAAGAAAGAGACATGGATTTCATTTTAGCTAGCACCCTCTTCTCACTAATATTTGATTGAAGACAACTTCAAGCTACCTAGAAGTTGGTAGTAGAGTCTAAGCACATCCAGACAATGTGCCAAGATCACTGAAGGAGTTGGAAGTGTCAATGTTATCACCTAAAAGGTGATCACATAGCCATATTTTACTAGGTTGGTTGAAATACACCATGTAGTATGGGTTTTACACATTAAAACCCACTTTTACCATAGGAAATAATTTAAAGAACTAGTAACACAACTATTTGTTGGATTGATCTAGTGATCAGGGTTCATGTTGGACCTAGCATGTTAAAAGAGATGGAACAAGAAATGGTAACCATCAGGAAGGATTTAAAAGTAGCTCAATATAGAGAGAAAAACTATGTACACCAAGATAGAGTTTATAAAGAATTCAAAGTGGGAGAGCATGTCTACATAAGAATTAAACCCAAGAGGAGTTCCCTAAAAATTGGTTGTTGTGCCAAGTCGGAACCATGGTTTTATGGTCCATTTCATATTTTAGAGAGAGTGGAGCTGGTGGCATATAGATAGGCCTTACCTCCTATTGTACAAATTCATGATGTTTTTCATGTTTTTTTCTTAAAAATTATATACATTATGCCAATCGTGTGATTGATTAGAAGGTGCTACAACTGGAACCAGAATGAGAGTTCTAGCCAAAACCTTTTTGCATCCTAGATTGGAGGCAAAACCCATTGAAATTTATTTATCGAGCAAGTCAAGGTGTAATGGAGTCACTTTGGGCCCAAGGAAGCCACATGGGAGATTGTTGATCAAATGCGGATGACATATCCAATTTTGTTTGTTGGTCAAGCAAATGTATACATACAATTGTACATATGTTATGTATATAAATTTCAATATTATTTGTGATGGATTAAAGAATTTTTGTAAATGTGTTTGGATATAGAACATCGAGGACGGTGTTACTCTAAGGGGGTGGGGCTTGTGACATACCCATTTTGCAAATTCCCTCTTGTACACATTATAGATATTGCTTGTAATTATTTAGCCACAATTAATTGGCTAAGAGAAAGGGACACATTTTTTATAACTTTGGGAAGGATATTGCTTGAGAAACTAGGTTATTTTAAATGCTAGTCAGGGAAATTGAATGTTGTGTTTAATGGAGTTATTTGTGTTATTAATTCGGCTGACGATAAGGATGTGTCCATATTTCTGTTGGGAAAAAACTATAAGAAAAGAAAATGAAAAAACATTACCTGGGAGAATGGGTTGGATTGTCCAAGAAAGGGGGTATGCATAGACCACGAAAGGAGGAGACAATTTTGTCTATCGAAATGATAGGGAGAAAATATCCTCAATAAGTGAGAACAATGATGGGAAGTGGAGACTGGGGGAGGTGTGTGAAAACATAGAGGATTAATTCACTCAAGTGGAGATGAGAAGTAAGAATCAAACCATCATGGGATTGAGAGGATTGGCTTTAAAAATATTATTCAAAGGAAAGCACTCTGTCGATAGCCAATTGAGGAACCCAAAAGGGCTTGCTTGGTGAATATCAAAGAGAAATGGAATACCTAAGGCTGAGGAAACCACTGGGAAGCTTGTGGATTGATGAAGCTACTCGCTATTAGATAAACTCTCATATATTTGTAAGGGTTGATGAAACACTAAAGGTTGCCTTGGGGCTGAAGAACTAGTGCTTGATTTACTGATGAAGTTCCTAGAAAAGGTGATCCATGTACTCTAATCGTAGTTTATCCAACTAATGAATCTTCCTATATTAAAGTGGAACTTCTTCTCTTGAAAGTGAGATTTAAGACTCTATGTTGGGATCCATCTATTAATGTTGGTTGTGTTATAAACTACTTGAATTTTAGGTGGTTTAGGTGGTGTAGCCTTCAGAAACCCTGTCTCAATTGATATGATCGATTGTTTCCTGTGTTGATGCCTATCGTTTGTAAACAAATATGTTCCCTATCCTTGGTGTGATTTTTTGTATAGTTGGTGGGTGAAGGTGGTGCAGCCTTGGGACATCTTGTTTTCGCTAATACTATCAGTTTCTTCTCTGAAAGCACTCACCCTCAATCTCTAAAATCTAGCTATGGGGTGAAAAATGCAAGAAAGAACTAGTCGTGACTTGTTTATGGTTGGATTGAGAATTGAAGTCCCACTCTTAGTTGTCAATTTTTTTTGCTTCATAAGATAAGTATTTACTTGATCTTATTATTCTTAAATGATATGTACATGTTATTTTCACTAGTTAAATGTTTATACTGATGATAAGGAATGTGATTTCGTGCGTGGATGTGGGATGTTGAACTCACTATTCAAATCTATGTAATGGTTGAGAATACTTGTATATGTTTAATTGTTTGCATCTCAATGGTCTTATAGTCCTAAAGAGATAGTAATATCTATGTGTTTAATGGTGAAGTTTGATGATTATGGTAACCATCATGTATTATTATGTGTCTGCCATTAATTTCTTTGAGTACGTGAGCTAGTCGATTGAAAGAAATGCTTCCTTATGTTGTGAGTCAGAGCTTCCTATGTTCCCTGTAATTCTGAGAAAATGCACTTGAATGCACATTCACTGAGTGTATCTTCCTGTATATATTATTTTCCAAGTTTCATTGTTAAAAATTTTATGCGTTCTTTAATGATATTGGATGATTGTCACGACACAATGCTTAATGGCTTCCATGGCCTTTGTGTGTTGGGAATTATTGTCAAATCATGAAGTTCATATTTTCTTAGGCAAAAGAGTTGAAATGATTCGGGCCTATGTAAAACCATGTAGAAATCTGGGAAATTATTCTAAGTAAAAAACCTTGGAAACAAGTCGATAATTACATGTGGGACTCACCAAGTCGAGGGTTGGGTTAGTCAGCCAGACCGAGTCGACCAGGATTAGAAGTAAATCAAACTCGTTGACTAGTTGGGTGGGATCCACTAGTCGAGGTAAAATTGATGAGACCTGGGAGCAGGTTGGGCCAAAATGTTAGTTAGGCTCATTATCTAGTCGGCCATGTTGGGGTTAGGGCCCCAACCAATTTCACACCATATGTTTTTAGTGAAATGGGCTGACTACTGACTATACACAAGTGCACATGTTCCATGTGGATTTGTCCATGGTTGCAGAGAAACCATGTAAGCACCATACAAGATGCGACGTGGCTGACACATAAAGGCTACTACTGATGTGGCAAGTTTATTGGGCCTGATTCTAAATGGCCTTATATTTTGATTTGCGAGTAAAATAGGGGGAAAATTTATATCACCAAAAAGGTATCGACGAGATGAACGTTATGGTATTGTTTGTTTCTAGTTTTAAGATAGTTGAAAAAAATGAGGAATTTTATGACCCCATTTCCATGACAGGACTATGGAGGTTGGGTCTATGATAGTAATGCATCCTTCTACCCTTAGTATGAGCTCTAGGTAGTGAAGGAGGTGTGTTACAATCACCAATTGATCTACAACCCTAGGGGGTATTTTATTAGATTTGTTATGATAAGTTGTTTCAATGGAATATCCACGACAATATACAAATCAATTTTATTGTTTCACAAACTTATGTTTTGCCATTAAGATATGTCATATCTTTAGCATGTTCATGATCATCAATGACAACATCCTTAATTGTCCCATCACTAAAGACTTACTAATTCTTAATATTATTGAGCATAACTACTCAAAAGAGAAACTCTATATAAAATTTATTGATAAGAAAAAATTCCAATGGAGACATTAATTAGGATGAGATTGCCCAAAATGAACTTCAACATCATCTCATCTACATATCAATTTGATATTAAATATTATATATATTTAATTTTACATTTGATATTAAATGTAATATATATTTAATTTTACATGAACTAAGCAAATTAATATTAAATTTATATGCAAGATTCTTATACCAGTTCAATTTAATAATTTGTTTTCTTGATTTTCTGTGGTGTATATCATGTCTTTTAATTTTTTTCCTTGAATTTTTGTGATGTATATCATTTCTTTTCAATATTACATAGTTAACAATATCAACAAAATATCTCTAAGATACAATATCAATATGATATATCAACAATACAATACCTCCTAGATATCTCTAACGTATTCCTATTTTTTATTTGATGTGATAATATTTTTCTTATTTTAATATTAAATTGTTAACATATTAAACTATCATGTTTTCAATTTATTTTTCTTTTAATATCTATCTCTTTAATATCTATTGTGGTAGTATATTATACCTTTCCAATATCAAATTGTTTGATTTGATGCGATAGTATTTTCCCTTATTTTAATTTTATTTTAATTTATTTGTTAATATTTTCCATGATAATATATTTTTTTTTTTTAATTTTATATTATATTAAATGGTTAAAATATGGATACTATGTTTCCAATTTTTTTTGTCTTAATATATTATGATATTGTAATTCCTAATTTTTATATTAAATTATTAATCATAACAATACTTCTATCATTTAATTTATATTTTAAGTTTCATGATTCTGATATTTTTTATATTAAATTATAATTATAACATAATTTTATGATTTAAATTATATTTTAAGTTTCATTCTTATTTTCTCACTTTGCTAACATCAAAACATGAGACTACTATAATTTATCATTGTTGTGTATAGTTCTTCTTAAATTAAGAGGAAAAATTATGGGCTTTGTTTAATTATATGTTTTAATATTAACAAGTGTTACATAGTAGATATTGAATTCAAATTAATGTTAAGGTTTAGAATTCTATTTAGTGTTTTAATATTAACAAGCGCTACGTAGTAGATATTGAATTCAAATTAGTGTTAAGGTTTAGAATTCTATCCATTTGAGTTTTACTAATTAGCAAAGTTTTGATCTTGATTTGTGCAAATAAAGAGCAAGATCTTAATTTCAATGCCTATGCAAATATAGCTTTAAAAAACTATAATACACTATACCTGTATTTACATTTGAATTACATTAATTGTACAAATCAAAGTTGTCTCTTCGAGTTAAGAATTTTATATTTTTATTTTCTTAAAATTTAAACTAAATATACAATAAAATATTCTTTTAATGTAATTTTTAGTTTTATAATATATATACATATTTTATTTTAAATTTGAATTTATATTGAAATAATAATAATAATAATAATTTATTTAGTTTATAGAAATCTATATGTTTTATTTTATTAAAATTTGAATTTAGATTTTAACCCAACATAAATATCACTGAAATAAACATAAATATACAAAGAAATACATAACCTATCATCATGATAAATATACAAAGAAATACATAACCTATCATCATGATAGTAACATCTGTATAATCAAAATAATAATAAAAAGTCCATAATATCTTGGGATGGATCATGAAAGATTTACATCCTCAATATACTTTTTTATTTATTAGAATTTAAATTGATATATAATAAAAAAAATATTTTTGTTTATTAAGATTTGAATTAATATTTCTTAAAAAAAACTATAATATAAATATTAATAGAAAAAATACATATTACTTGTAATATTTTTTTTTTTTAATTAATAAAATGTATAAAAAATACATATATTCTAATATAATTATTAGTTTATAAAATGTATTGATATGATATGGATGAGTATATTACATTAATAAAAAGTAATGATTGCAAAATCACAAGATGTATTGTGCAATAAAATGTTCAAATTCTTAACAAATAAACATAGACATAAATACTAATAAAAATTTTTGTATAAAATATATATATATAAATGAATGACATTAATTTGACCTAACTAATTGCAAGTCAGTGCAATACGTTGTTGCCCAGGAGGATAATAATAAGTGATTTGTGCATATTTAATTTAAAAGGGTCAAATATGATCAGTATCCATGATTTTCATTTGAGTTTTTTAAAAGTAGTTTATTTAATATGATAGTTTTGGTTGGCCTCTAAGAAATTGATAAAAATGGAGTTTTTAATTTCATTTAAAATGATATAATATGAGTAAATTAGCATAATTATATAAATTGAATGATTGGAAAATATGAATAAGTATCAATTTATGAGAAGTATTAAAACATTTATTCCATAAATCATTTCACATTGCTAAATTTTAAAATATTATAAAAATTAACTAAATTATAACACTATTTTATGTTATCAATTATAAAAAATATATTATCTCTCCCTAAAGTTTGTGAAATTAAAATAAAAACCATATGAATTATGGGCATGATTAGTTGAAGTGGTCATAAAATCTCTCCTTAAATGTTTGTGAGGTTATTGTTTAACTCTTTTTATTTCTTTCATAGTTTGACTTTATAATATAATGATTTAATTTATTTTTAAAAATATTTAAATTATTATTTTTCAAAAATTATTGTTTTTAAATTTTTAAAATTAATAAAATATCAAGTAATTTTTAAATACAAAATTTTATGAGTTGTTTCTAGTGTGATTTTTCTGAAGTTTTTTCTCGCAGAAATATTTTGAAATCACAAGTTTGATGGGTAATTGTGCACAATCAAAGTGCCTTAGGGGTTTTTAAGGACGCTGAATCCATATATAAAGTCAAAAAACCATTTTAACTAACACAAGTCCGAAAAGTCCACTAAAGACAACTACATATTTTTATGGCCAAATCTTAATTTATGTTGTTTAAATTGTTTTTTATTATATATATAAATTCTATCAAAACATATAAATTTCAAAAAAATATTAATATAATGATGATGAACCGAGATTAAAGTTTGAAACACTTAGACCAATAATTTTTTGGAAAATCTTAATCATTATATCATAAATCACAAAAACAATCCAATCTAAAATAATATTATAGTTTGAAAAATAAATATCTTAAATAATAATCTATTTATCTTAAATATAATAATTTTTTAATATCTTACCTAATAATAATATATTTATGCCTAAATTTAAGAATCCAGTGACAATGTCCATGTGCTCTCTCTCATATCCAGGGGTTAAATTTGACGGGTGACCCTACCTGTTTAGGAATTTTTTATGACGTTTTTATTTTTACACTGCCCATCATATGACTTTTAAAATTTATTTGTACAAGTTTTATCTAATTTCCAAATTGTATCAATAAAAGAA
>APFE030316910.1:79091-91454 GCA_000404065.3 Pinus taeda | reverse complement strand
AATTTCTTGCAGTCTGTTTCAACCACCCAAATAGGGAATTTCCCATGCTTTCTTGTACCAGGCACATAATTCCCATTATATTTAAAATAAATCAAATCATACCTCACTGGTAGCTCATCAATAAGGAACACTTGCAACTTTTTTTACTTCATTTCACAACAAGTCAAACTAGCTCTTTGATCCAATAATTGTGTATAAACATGTCACATCTTGTTAGCTCAAAAAACAACCACATACATCATAATCATATATCACATGCAACCATCATAAGTAAGATTGATAAATTAGATGCATAATTAATACGGAAATAAAATATTAAAACTTATTTTTCAATCATTTATTTTCTTCCACCTTTGTCCCTTGTCCTTTTCATACACCCATTGGATCAGTTTCCTCATTCGGAAAACACCCAATACTTCTTCTCTCTTTAATCATGTACACATACACATAGTGCACATCACATGCATACACCCACACACAATGTACAACACCACACAATACATACACCTACACCCAGTGTACAACCAAACACATACACCTACACCTGGAGTACAACACAACACATACACCTACACCTAGAGTACAACACAACACATACACCTACACCCGCTATACACCACAAAAAAATACATACACCTACACTCAGTGTAACACACAATACATATATGTACACAGAGTACAACACAATGAATACACATGTCATGATACCATGACCACACAATGCACATACACAGTGCCACATGTGCACAACACAACATGTATGACATGCACACAATAGCTCATGTACACAAGACAGCTTCTATGACATGCAAACAATACCAAATGTACAACATGTACACAGTACCACCTACACAACATCACATGTACACGACACCTCTTGAACAACATGTACACAGTGCCACATGTACACAACACCACCTACACAATGTGTAAACAACATCACATGTACATAGCACGACTTGTACAACATGTACACAACACCATTTGTACAACGTGTACACAACATCACATGTACACAATACCATACATACACAGCACTGTATATACAACGTGTATCGCACCTCATGTACACAACACCGCATATACAACATGTACATAGCACTACATATACAAGATTTACACAACACGGCATGTACACAACACCACAGGTACAGTCATGTACAACATATACAAAACAATAGTACTGCACATCCAGATACCACATTGTCTCTACCAAGTAACCTTTCCTCTAGTGTCTTTCCACTATTCATGCTTGTCCCAGCATGTTGCAGATTACACTACTTTCATTCCACTGATGTATCCCTTAGCATTACCTACCATAGCATAAACATAGACATAGTATAACCACACAATATCAATTCATATCCAAATTATATTGACCTCACATATATGTCAGGGCTACTCTTCCCACTTTATTCCTCATAAGACTAAGAACCTCTTCATTCCATTCACCTACATAAGCAATCATTATTCCACAAGAATGATCCCCGACAACCCTATAGATAATGGCATACATACATACATACATACATACATACATACATGCACACACACACACACACACACACACACACATATATATATATATATATCAAGATATATATAAATGTTAACATGATCATGATCACAGTACAATTACCAAACATCACACTCATGGATCGGGCTTCATCCAGGTCTTACATTATATGTCAATTTTAATTTAGCTCTCCCTAAGCTCCAATTATCGTCCTCCTTCCCCAAGAAAATACCAAGGCCCTCAAAACATAAAAAGAAATAACAAGAAACAAACAAGAAGAAAACCATGGAAAACCAATAGCAGTACAACACCACAAACAAAGTGGCATGGCCATGCACCAGACATAAAAAAAACTGCAAATCAAGCACAAACAAATCACAAAGATCCAAAAGCACAAAACTAGCAACAAACACCATGACTCAACCCCATGGGTTCCCAATGCTTCCAAGGGTAAGCTCAAAACAAGCCTTCTTCAAGATTTCATATTAGTCTCTCTTGTCATGCAATCCCGCACATCATAATGCCATAAACACATAATTGTCATTGAATAGATAAACATAACTATATATCGGTTACCTTACCTTGTTACACCCAATGCACTGGCCTGCAACTAAACACATACATATATCATCTCTCAAGGGACTCTAATTCCTTGATGAATCTAGCCATAATTGGAAACCAATTTTTATACCTATGAAATACATGTTTAGGAATATAGCACATATCCACATAATGACAGACAAAATCAAGGTTAAGAAGACTTCATGTACTTATGCAAAGCACTCATTCATTTGGACTTGTGGTTTCCAAACATAGCCAAAGGAATTCTCACCCAATTCCTTTATTTACTTTTTTTTCCTTGTTGCAATTGAGTCCTATTATATACTACCACATCACCTAGTTATTAGTTATTTAAACACATCAATTGTTACCTGTCATGCTACTACCAAGCATGTTGCCTTGCAACTATTCACACATGTCAATCACATGTTCTGAATATCAATACATCGTGTATATTAAATTGAAATTAGCTTTTACCAAGACTATCCATATCATAATCAACTCATAGTCATTAATCATAATACTACAACTATCAACCACTTGCACTCAAGTGCATATCAGTTGTCTCAACACATATGGGTTAGTACAATCGTCTTAAAACAAAATTAGGGAATATTATAAACACATCCTCATATCATGCAATTAACCAAACTTTTAGACAACATGTAAACAAACCATGTTAGATAAACCAAATAGATGACATAGTCTAACTCATACCTCAATGTATCTCAGGGGAGTCTATCACATATGCACAAGTCAATCAAGATTAGTACGACACAATATCACAAATATATTAGCTCAAACTTGAGTATCATAACCATATCCATCAACACTAACCAATCTATATTAACACGATACATATAACGTCAAGATCTTAACTACAATGACCATAATCATCATGCGTACAACTGCAATGTACATAACAACAAATCAACTACCATGCATGACTAACCAACACATGTGCACATGACTGCACTAATCAACTAATAGTTATCATCCATGTAACAACAACAACAATAGAATGAAACGCATATACATAACCATAATTAATATAACAACCATTAACTAACATACATGCATTCCCAACCAACAAACTTGTATTACAATATACACTTACCTCAAGGTCCAATGTTGCAACCTCGCTCTGATGATCTGCATCTACTGCTCTATTTCACCCAACATATCCACATCATATCATACCAATAGCATCATGATGACATAAACTACATACGATGACCAACATGATGCATAACTAACCTACTATGCATTCATAACAAACACATTCTGCCAATCCAATCCAAGAGTTGAACCTGGGAGCTCTAGTACCAATTTGTAACCACCCCTCCCACATTTATCCAATTTCACTGGCCTATCAAGGTAAATATGAGAGGAAGAGCTAATACGACATAAATCAACCTCCTAATTACAATTAAGGAAGTGTAATTGACAAACTAAAACTTTACTGGCCTTCCTTAGGAGCTACAGGACCCCCAAGAGCTAAACCACCCCTTTAGGTGTACAAACCCAGAGTCAGATTCCCTTTTCAATGACTTGGAATCCTAGCTGCATGAATAACACTGCATCCATGCAACTATAGGCCTCCAGTCTCATGCATCATCATGCAAGGTAGTGACTACAGTCCCAATTTCTTAGTTTTGAGCATGCACCCCTAGAATTAGCGCCACCCTTTCAGGGCTTGTCTCCAGACCACTACATAGAACTTAATGATACTTTATAAAATGAAAAATAACATTAATACAAATCCATTAATAGAATACTTGATCAAGGAATTGACCTAACCTGACCTAACCATGACAGTCATTTCGTCAAACACATTGTGAACATATAATCTATAGGTCATAAATGCATATCTAAACATAGGGGTCTCATACTTATCTGAGAATATTCAAGAAGGTCTAATTCCCTCTCATAATAGTTGCAATAAAATCTATCAACTCATGCATTCATTAACCATTCATTTACTAGTGAAAACATGATAAGAGCCATATCTAGAATCTGTCATGAAATCATGCTTATAACCAACATATAACTATAATAATAAAAATGATAGAACAACCATCAAAACCACATAATAACAAGTATAAATACTCATGAAATACAAGAGGAAAATAACTCTTATTAACATATGTAAAATCCAACCAATTCATGGACTTCCACGTACCACCCAACCATAGATTGGGCTAAACCAAATCTTTCTTTCAGCCAATCACCCTCGTGCCATATTCCAAGCATGAATGTAGGACTCACAACAAAACAAATAGTGCTTCCTCAAGATTTACTGCAATCCCACCAAAACTGGTCAAGGGACTCCTAGGCCTGAAAGAAGCACCTACACAACAAGGATTTACAGCAATCCCACCAAAACAGAGCAAAGGATCACTGGGCCAAAAACAAGAACATACACTTCCAGGCTTTACCACAATCCCACCAACACTGATCAAGGGATTCCTAGGCCCAAACAAGCTTGGATTCCTATGGATTTCTTCACCAAAACCTTGAGTAATTTTCCCATCTGCACCCTTAGGCTTTACCGTAATCCTTACATTATCGGTCAATGGATTGCTAGGTCCTTGGGAATTTTTCTGAGGCCACCTCACTTGGTTACAAAACCATTCGGAAATCTAAAGCTCAACTAAATAAAAGAACCCCATCATAGGATGGCTATTTGGAAATGGAAAGGAAAGACTAAAACCACTGTCACAAATGGAAAAACCAATGTGAGTGACAACAAGAGAACCAAATACAGACATGCATGTACCATGCATGCCAAAGCTAGCAAGGAATTCATACATGCAACTTGATACCTGCAAAGAAATACAGTTGTAGCCAGTTGATCCAACCTTTCCTTTCTTGAACATTTCTTTCCTTTGCTTCCTTGTGCTTCCTTTACCTTCCTTTCTCCAATGTTAGAGTGCTCCAAGAATGTTCTAAGGGGACAAGAGTATGATAGAGTGAGGGAATAGAAGAGAGCTCCAAGCTAAAACTCACAAAACGTTGTGAGTTGATCCTTAGAAGTTTTTTTATCATTGAGACCTCTATTTTCTTCAATTTCCTTTATTTTTTCTTCAATTTCCTTCACATGCAATCTCATGACCTTTCACCTTTCTTTTCTCCTATTTTCCTTTATTTTCATAAGTAGATGTCAATTAATGTCTTTGCCAATGCCTTTGCCAATTTCCCTTTAGCCATAATAAACCCAAATGAACACCCACTAGGATGTTTTTCCCAACATTCATCTTGGAATAAGTGCCTCATGACCTTGGTCTTTTTTTTTTTCCTTTATTATCCTTATTACATGAACATTTAGCCCGAGGTGTTCATAACATTGACACATGTTTGTTTTGGCAAATGGTTTCCAAATTTTTTATTTAATTATCAATCATTAATAGGTGGATGGTAGGAATTTAACATTTATGAAAGGTCTATGGAATAGTTTTAGTAGTATTCAAGTTAAAGGATTGAGGGTTATCTTAAATGTCATTTGTCATTTTTGCTTTTAAATTTAATTTTAAAAAATGTTATAAAATTAAATTGATGCAACCATATAAATTAAATGAACAATAAGTGCAATAGATATCAATCCACGATAGAAATCAAAACACTTATTTCGTGATACATCTCACATTTCCAGGACTAAAAAAATTCATAAAAATTAATTAAGTTATAACTTTATTTTAAATTATTACTATTATTATTATTATTTGTGAATTTTGGAAATTATATTAATAGATATTATATTTACATGAGTATATGTATGTTAGCTATCTGTGGCCTATCGCAAGGGAAACCACACCAGAGACGACATAACATCATAACCATTGTTCAAAAATTGACTATTAGTAGCTAGACTTTATATACATATTAGGAGATTATAAATGATGACCCAACATAGGGGAAACCAACAACCAAAACCGTAGGCAAAATTAAGTCATGTTTTAAGATAACCAAAAGAGAAACTAGACAGTCCATGGAAGGGATCCATTATCCCTGAAAGACTAACATGCAAAGGATAGTAGATAACATAAAATTACGGTGAAGAATGACCTATGATTTAGGAATACAGAAAGGTATATGAATTTATGGGATGGTCATTTCCTTTTTTCTAAGGAGGCACTAAGGATCTCGGTGGTTAACCCATCTCCAAGCATGCTACATAACCCTCCATGTCTAGCCGAAGCAATTTCAACTCTTCTAGTCCATGCAATGTGTTATCCAAGCCTCTCTTTGGTATAAAAAAACTTACCCTAAGAGAACTTTAATATCCCAATAAAGATAGAGAGTGTGGAGATAGTGATTTTTATTACCCCCTTATATTGCCAATGTTAGGAATCCATGTAGATATTCCCTCCAAACCTTTGAATTTAGAATGTGTTAACA
Source organism: Pinus taeda (assembly GCA_000404065.3). Lineage (NCBI taxonomy): Eukaryota > Viridiplantae > Streptophyta > Pinopsida > Pinales > Pinaceae > Pinus > Pinus taeda. The sequence continues at coordinate 84,979 of APFE030316910.1, read as the reverse complement.
TTCCTAGAGAACCTCTTCTTCTGTGTCATGAATTTACTCCTTAATTTTGATTGGAGTGTGTTCCTAGTAGTGGTGTGTGTAGGATTCTGCCTAAAAATAGTCACAAGAGCTACCCACCGAACCACGACCTCACCCCTCCTCATCTGTAGCACATGCACTACCTTTCCATGGTAGCTGAGGCAAGAAGAATAGGGAGCGAGTAGAGAAGGTGCATAGATAAGGGGATGAAGAGGGAAGAACTATAGAGGAGTAAAAAGTTCACTCATGAGAGCCTAGCCATAATAGTCAAAACCAAATAATATACTTTTGCATCTAATAGTGCCAACACAAACAAGAGAAAAGCCTAGGATGGTTAAACATGAAGTGAGATTTTGGAAGGTGGCTTGTGATAGATCGTCATTGTAGGGTGGGGAAGGTCATGGAGGGGCATGTTACTGGCAATGAGAAGGCTCAACTCTTTGAACCAAGAACAAACCCAATTCATGAAGGTTCTAAAACTAGAAACATGAGAAAGTATTATGGCCACCTTAGTGCACAAGTAATGATACTTGGTTCGGTAAGAGCCTTTAATGCAAATTCATTGGTTGACAAGTCAAAGGAGTGATGATTTATGCTACTTGTCTAAACTATGCATACACATTTATCATCGTGTGAGATGGAAACTCGATCAAGGATAAATTATTATTATTTTTTTTTGTAAATTGAGTATGTCTATTACTATAAACAGAATATATACAACAAATACATCATGATCTCATCCCGCCCCGAAGGGAAACCGGGCCTTTTGACCATCCAAAAATGGCAGGTTAAAACAAAAATGAAAGTTTGCAACTGTATCAAAACCAATTTTCCAGATCTATTACTATATCTAAGATCGTACTATAATCTACGCAGATCTTTCTGTTTATCAAGACAAACATATGTTGCATGCCGCAAGTGAACAAAAGAACAAAAATGCCAAAACCAGGAACATGCCTTAATTCTACTTGTCTGGGCCAGCTTGCTGGCCTTTCTCCTGCTTTACCAAGACTCCACTGGCCACGAGTTGGTTCTGCAAGTCCTCCAGTCTTTTTTCCTGAAGGAGCATGGTGATTACAATGTCCTTCAGCTCCTTTTTCACATTTGGAAGGCTCTGAACCATTTCTGCCATCTCCCTGGCAACCTGCTCTAAGGCTTTTGCCATAAGGCGCTTCATAACCCAATATAAATGGAGGGATTGTTTATAGAGGGTCATTCTGCCCCTGGTATGACCAGGGTCAGGCATAATGGTAGCCCGTTCTTCCATTTCCTCTTCTGACTGAGCCTGTATAGCCTCCTCCTCCCAGTGCTCCATAATCTTCCTGACTTTTGGATTGGAATTTTCTCTGTAATCCTTCTCTGCCATTCGAATTTTATCACTAATCGTCTGTCTGGTCCTCCTGGAATCATCTCCCGCCGCTAGCTCGTCTTCCGGATCCTGAATGGGGTTACACTGTCGACCCCTCCGACTTCTTCCCTCCGCCACATCCCTCCGCTTACGGCCTCCTCGGCCCCTTCAGCCTCGCCCCCTTCTTCCTCTGCCCCGTTGGCCACCTCTGCTCCTGCCACCAGCACGGTCCCTCTCTAACTCGATATCCTCGATTTCCTCACCCGGCATGCGTTTCCAGCGGTTCCTCCAGACTTCCTCCTCCTGAATGTCTTGCTGCTCCTCATTATCCTCTTCAGAGATTTCCACGAACTGGACGTGCAGTTTCCCTTCTGCTTCAGCCTTCCGCTTGCCTTTCAAATCCTCCAGATTTTTATACTGGAACTCTTGCCCCTCGCTTCGCAGCCACCTCCTTCTGCTTGCGTTGCCTTCTCCTTCCATTACCCTGTTTCCTCTGCTCCTTCCCCCTCGCGTCTTCCTCACGGTGACAGGCCCAGTCCGCCAATGCACTAGCAAACTGTCACCCGAAAATGACTCGTTCTCCCCGCGGATGGAGCCAACCCCACAGCAAACCAGGTCGCTGCAATCAGCAAATTTGCAATCCTCTCGGACCGTTATCCCGCTCTTGCTCCCTGTTTTATCGCCGTGCACCCTGGTAGAATCATAATCGTGGTTGTATCTGTTTCTGTTCCCACAGTTCATCCCATCATGGTGCGACCTGCTCATCGTCTTGCCGTCCCATCCGATACTCAAGCCACCTGCAATACTGAGCCTCTGCGCGACCTGATCTCCCTGCCAGCCACTCCACCTGCCAACATTACTTCTTCCTTGATCAATCGTAATTACACCTTCGAACGTGCGCCGCCGGGACGTCACGTTACTCCCTGCCAGGTCAGCCAGCCCGATCGGGCGAAGGATAAATTATTATTATTATTAATTAAAAAAAACTAACATATAAGTTAAATATATATACATTTAAAAACATGTAACAATATTCTTAACCATCGAGATTCACCCCCAATTTACCATGGACATTCCCAAAGAACCATAACTTATTTCACAGTCAAATATTTTTTCTCAAAGGAAATAAATTGACCTCCCTCTCAACCCAAAGAAAAGAGTGAGGTTGTTGGTAGCAAGCTAGCTCATAGTTATGCTCACTTAAGAGTGGTTTTCTCATGGTTGAAGCCATTACAATAATACTCATCAAGGGATCAAATCTTATCATGTAATTAGCAGGGATTTGAACATAGGTGGGGAGGATAATAATAATTCCACCCATCCACCAAAGGTAACCCCAATTGACAGTTAAAATATTTTATATAGATTTTATTTTAATTTAATTTTATAACATCTTTTTAATTCAATCAAATAGCAAAAAGGGCATAACTAATTTTGAGATAAATATGAACCCTCTAGTTTAACCACTACTAAAAATATTCCATGGATATTTTGTAAATATTAAATCCCTACCATCCATCTATTAATTATTGATAACAAAATTAAAAGTTTGGAACTCCTATTCTAAAATAGGCACACCTATCAGCGTAGTTAAAATTAAATATGTTATGACCCTAAGGGGGGGCCTATATTGGGTTAAATGTATATGATATGACCCAAGGGGGGCATATTGGGTTAAATTTACATGAAATATATAAATATATATGTAATAGGGTCATACTGATAATTAAGGGACCACATGTGTAATGCGTGGATAGGGATATATAGATATAATGTATTCCTTATGGAGGACATGTGACTTGGATGTATGAATGTATTCAAATATTTGGAGGAGTTTCTCCTATTAATATCTATATTGGAGTTTTGATCCACACTCACGTTAAGGAGATTCAACAATTAAAATAGAGAAATAATAACAAAGGGAATTGAAAAAAATTATTCAAAGGAAGAGTTGAAAAATAAATATGTAGATTAAGAAACTATAATAAGAAGTTACTAGATGACATTAAGAGATTGAAAGAAGAAAAGTAACATTGACAAAGTGAAGAAAAAGTAAGGATATTAGATGAAGAAACTACCAAAAACACATAAAAATTAGAAATACACACCATTTTCATAAATGTGATCATTGAGCACAACCCTTATATAGATAATAATAGCATAAACTCCTCGAAATATCCAAATACATTCATACGTCCAAATCATATTCATTAATAATCATCTCTATATATACCTTTCAACACATTGCACATGTGGTCCCTTCATTATTAGAATGACCATAGTACATATACATTTACATATTACCTGTATCTCCACCCACTTGGGTCATACCATAAACATTTAACCCAATCTAGGCCACCCTTGGGATATGTGTGTGTGCGCGCTATTGATAAGCCATGGTACTTGCACATGGTATTGCAACAAAGCATATTTACAAGCTAAGAATTTCCATGGTAAAGTGGGGCTGAATATCCATTGTTAAGAATCTTATTACATGTTTTTTATTTTTCAAATGTATATATATGTTTAACTCATATATTGATTATTTTTTTTTAATAATAATAATAATATAATAAAGTTATAACTTAAGTTAACTTTTATGATTTTTTCAGTGTTTAACAATGTGAGATGTATCATGAGGTAAGCATTTTGATGCCTATCATGGGTTGATGTCTATTGGCATTTACTAGTCATTCAATTTATATGACTATTCTAGTATGTATTTTGTTTCATTTTACATGATTTTAATCTTATATATACTTTTTAACATATCAAAATAAGAAAATAAATAAAAATAAAAAACAAGATCATATTCATATATTAACATAAGAAATTTTATTTGATGGGGGTGACATCACAAGTGCACAATGGTTAATGTGTGGGAATTAATGTGACCTAGTGCCATCACCCTCCTACATCTACCATAACCATCACACAAATTTAATGGGGGATGTCAATCAAAGTGCTACCCACTGAGTTTGGGGTAGGGTATTTATCATTCATATGTAATCCTGTCCAAATTGTTACAGGTCCTCTCCTTCCTCTAGTGCATGCCTTGGGTTACTAATTTTGTTTTGGCCTCCTTCTCACACATTGTTTCCTCCAATAGCCACGACTTTTAGTTGGAGCCTTCTATCTCAACTATCTTTTCTCATCCTACATCCACTCGCGATGCTTCTATCTTCATAAGTTACAAAATATGAGGGAATATCTATCCTATCTCTCGTCATTCCAGACATTCCACAAGGTGATATTTTTTTCTTATTATGTGATCTTCATTTTGTTTGTCCCTCTATGTTGCATCTCCTCAATTTCACTAGTTTACTCCTCCCAGTAACAACAATGACCATGCTACAAGAACGTGCCCAATGTCGTTAAGGGAATAGGGGTCATGGCACTGTTGGATATTGTTGTGCTTGTTTTCGAGTTGATTCCTCTTCTTGTGACTATTAGGCTTATAACCCCCCTGCAATATAGTTTGAAATCAATGACATTGAAACTTGGGAGTGCTAGAAGCGAAAAACATTGTTATATTCAAATATGATGGATGGGGTGACCACATTGTTTTAGGACCTCAAAAGTATCAGAGGTTGCAAGAACCACTATGTCCATAAAATATATATTTATTAACATGTTAAACTTCCACTAGGAAAGGTTCTCTTGGAGAAAAGGGAAGCACAGGAATACACTTAGCATAAAATTAATAAGCTCAAGGATCTTTTGTTGGATGTGGAAGGTCATCTCGCTCACTTGGACATGGGTTTACCGCCAATATCTCTTCAACCACCATGCAACAAATGACTTAATCAACCTATCAACCTTGACACTTCCTTGTCTATATAAAGTTCAAGTTATTTATGTTATAAAGTTTCATTGGTTTAGTCTTTATTATGTTATGCTAATTGCTTACAAGGTTCACTTCTCAACTATGAAGAATGTTTTTTTTTTTTTTACTTCTTCTAAGTATCTCCTAGTTGGGAAATCCCATATGTATGGTCATATTTTGAGTCTCTTAGTTGTTGTTTCCCTAATTGTAATGTAACACAAATTACTAATTTTTTCAATTTCTGAACTTGATTCTTAATTATTTTTTTACTTATAAAACAATTACTCTAGTACCTTTAATCTAATTTCCATTATAACCAACAAAAACAATCAATTTTAAAACCAATATAAAAAATTTGTTAAAATACTAATAAAAATAGTTCACCCAACAAAAAATAATTACATAATCATAAACTACACTCCAAAGAACCTTACTATACATATGTCAGAGTTAATACATTGAAAAAACATAAGAGTGTGTGAATAATGAAGTAACCGAAACAACCAAATGCAAAGAAAAGGTTCTAATAAAAAATGCTTGTGCACAAGCGAGGTTGGGTATGCTACTCCAAATGTGAAATCATTGGCTTTTCACTCAATGAGTTTATGAATATACATGATTATGGATATGGATATGGGTGTGGGAGGATATTATTTGTTAATTTTTTCGAGAGGCACTCTACATTTCAGTATGGGG
>APFE030316910.1:58457-78061 GCA_000404065.3 Pinus taeda | reverse complement strand
TAATACTATGGGCCAAATACCATATTTATGAAAGAGGTATTGTAAATAAATAAATATAAAAAATCTATAAAGGGGTATGATAAATAAATAAAAATATATCAAATATGATTATAAATCAATATCTAATTATATACCAAGCCTATGGGCCTAATACCATGCTAAATAAAAGAGATATGATAAATAAATATAAATATAAATAAACCAAACTTGTGGTAAATAAATAAAACCTTTTTTATTTTTACTCCATAAACCTTTTTTATACTTATTAACACTCAAACATTGGTTTTATTTAGGTGAATTGTTATGGTGTCAATACCATGGCCAAAATATTTTATACCATGCAAAAAAACACATTATTAACCCTAATATTAATATTAAAAGATTAATATTATTAAATTTAATAACTTTGGATTAATACAATATTAAATTTGTTATATTATAATATATATTAATATATCATGATATATATTACTTCTAGATATATATGGGAGGGAAGAACAAATACATAGAGTGATAGAGGTTTAGAAATAGGGGGAGTGACAAGGGAGAAATGGAGATAAACATAAGGATAGGGGAGAGGAGGAATGAAGAGGGAGAGACAGAAATGAGTGTGAGAGGTAGAGAAGGGTAAGAGAGGGAGAGGGAGACACAAAGATGAAGGGGGGAGAGAGAAGGAGAGAGGGAAGGATATAGTGAGAGGATTGGAGGGCAGAGAGAGAGAGAGAGAGATGGGGGAAGAGAGAGGAAGGTAGGAGAGTAAGAGAGAGTGAGGAAGGATGAGAGATAGGACTTGCAAGAGATGAGGAAAGAGGGAATGAGGAAGAAAGACATAGAGAGTGAGAAGTGGAGAAAGAGGGAGTTGCAAGGGAGAGATGGAGAGAGAGAGTGTATGTTTAGGGGTCAGATAAAGAGACAAATAAAGAGAGATAGAGAGAAGTGGGGAGAGAAGGAGGGATATAGTAACATAGTTGGAGAGGGAGAGAGAGAGAGAGAGAGAGGAAGAATGAGAGACAAGACTTGAGAGAGAGGAGGAGAGTGGTGGGGGGAGAGAGAGGATTGGAGGGAAGAGAGAGAGAGAGAGAGAGATGGGGGAAGAAAGACGAAGGAAGGAGACAAAGGGAGAGAGAGGAAGTACAAGAGGGAGGACTTGAGAGAGAGGAGGAGAGAGGGAGGGAAGAAGAAATACATAGAGAGTGAGAAGTGGAGATAGAGAGGGAGTGGCAAGGGAGAGATGGAGAGAGAGTGTGTATGTTTGGGGGTGAGATAAATATACAAAGAAGGAGAGATGGAGAGAATGAGGGAGATAAGGACAGAGGGAAGGATATAGTAACAGAGTTGGAGGGTGAAGAGAGAGAGAGAGAGAGAGGAGGTGAGAGAGTAGAGAGAGGGAGGTAAAGAGAGATGGAGTTGGAGGGGGAGAGGGGGAGGTATGAAGAAAGAATTAGAGATATAAAGGTGGAGAGATAGAGGGAGTGATAAGGAAGATGGAGAGAGAGGGAGAGAGGACAACAAGAGAGAATAGAGATAGAAGTGGGGGAGAGGGAGAGAAGGCGATGAGAGAGAGAGGGAGAGGAGTAGCGAGGGATAGATAGATATATTAAAGAAAGAGAGTGTATGTTTTGGGGGTGATATAGAGAGACTAATGGAGATAGAGATATAGATGGAAAGTGAAGAGAGGGAATAAGAGAGAGAGGGAAGGACATAGAGATTGATAGATATGGAGTGAGAGAGTGTGTGTTTGGGGGGTTGAGATAGAAAGACAAATAAGGAGAGATGGAGGGAGATATAGATATAGATGGAGGGGGGTGAGAGGGAAGAAGATTTATTGCACTAGATGCATTGATTTCAGTTTAGATCGTGATTTCTAATCCTATTTCATTGCTTGCACTAGATGCATTGGTTTTAGTGTAGATGTTGATTTCTAATCATATTTGATTTCTTGCACTAGATGCATTGATTTCAATGTATATGATTTCTAATCCTATTTGATTTATTTCACTAAATACATTGATTTCAGTGTGGATGTTGATTTATAATCCTATATGCTTACTTGCACTAGATGCATTGATTTCAGTGTAGATGTTGGTTTATACACCTATTTGCTTACTTGCACTAGCTGAATTTATTTGAGTGTAAATGTTGATTTCTAATCATATTTGATTGCTTGCATTAGATACATTGATTTCAGTGTAAATGCTCTTTTCTAATCTTATTTGATTTCTTGCATTAGATGCATTGATTTCAGTGTAGATTTTAATTTCTGATTTGATGTAATTGGATGTATAATGGTGCATTAATTTTAAAGTGGTTGGATTAATATTGTGCATTGATTTTAGTGTAAGCATAAAACATTATTGACAATGTACATTAATTTTTGTGTTATAGTAATTCAACCTATTAATATGGAGAGAAAGGGAGACAAGGTATGATGTTTACTATAATATCACAAGCTAAAGATTTAAATGGTTTACGATTTAACCTATGGTTTTCATATAATTGATATGAAAAGACGACAAATGTAACAAAGGTGAAAATACGAATAGTAGAAGAAAGTAGTTTGAGATTAATCACAATGAAGTGTTTGTAATTTACGATATCCTTATTATTCACATTTTGTGTCATTCAACAGTATTACATTGTCACTTTACATTCAAAATTTTTGTTTCATCACTTTTCGTAATTAAAGTTATTCACAATATTTATCACTCAACAAAATGAGGTAACTAAGCAAATTTAAATTTTTGTTTCATCATTTTTTCGTAATTAAAGTTATTCACAATATTTATCACTCAAGAAAATGAGGTAACTAAGAAAATTTAAAATTAAAATGACAAGATTAATGTGAGACATATTTAGCATATTTAAAATGATTATATTAATATAAGATGATTTTACATATTTTTGATAAAATTAATCATATGTTCATTAGATTTTCTTTGGCCACACATGACTGAAACCAACCTAGATCCATCTTAATTCATGATCTATCAAGCACCGAGAGGGATAAAATATCTGGAGGTGCAAACCTTTCCTCAAGTTTTGCACTCAAAAAAGAAGTTTACACCTGTCTCTGTCTCGGTGCTTGACAGATACAGGGTTAAGATGGATTTAGGTTGGTTTAATTGACTTAAGAGATGGAATGTCGATACAAAGCACGTTAAGAGGCTCTACAGCCCAATATGGGGGTAGATCTCACATAAACATGTAAACATAAATGTAAATGTAAAAATTTAACATGTAATGTTTAACATTTAACATTTAACATTTTTTATCTAATGCCGGCCTTGTTTAGAAATCAATCTAATTATTATTATGTATAAACCCAATATAAATTTAAAATATAAAGAGGTTTATGAACACTAAAAAAATAGGCATGGTAATTAAATAAAAATGTAAATAAATTGGAGGTATGGTAAATAAATAAGACCTCTTTTTATACTTACTCCAAAGTTATGGTAAATAAATAAATCCTCTTTTTATATTTAGTCTATAAACCTCTTTATATTTAAAGAAGACTCTAAAAAGAGACTTTATTTAGGTGAACACTATGGGCCAAATACCATTTTAATACCATGGGCTAAATACCATGGGCCAAATACCATATTTATAAAAGAGGTATGGTAAATTAATAAAAATATAGATAAACTAGAGGTATGGTAAATAAGTTGCTAGCCTTTTGATAGTTTGTGGTTTGATAGTTTGTGGTTTGGAGCTATTGTTCATTCTCTCTCTCTCTCTCTCTCTCTCTCTCTCTCTCTCTTACACTCTTACACATTTAGAGCATTCTTGGAGCAGGCTTGGAGCACTTTAATACTCACTTGGATTTGGAGAAAGCAAGAAAAGGACAAGAAAGTAAGCGCAAGGAGATAGTTCGATCAGTAGCTACAGTTGGATTGTTTTGTAGGTAATAGGTTGCAAGTGTGATTTCCTTGTTCATTTATGGATGCATGATACATGCTTTTGATTATATGGTTATGTGTTGCCATTAGCATGCAGATTTGTCTATATTGATAGTGGTTTCAACCTTGTATTTCCATTTTATAGATAGCCATGGTGTTGTGGGCTTTCCTGCTTGTTATTTTTTTTATTAATGTTCAGGTTCCTTATGGTTGTGGGTTGGAATAAACGCTCTAGATCCCTTAGACAACTTGGGTTGAGTTACAAGTTTCTAGAGCCGTAGGTTGGGACAAACACTTTAGATCCCTTGGTGGTTTCAGTTACTAGTTCCTGTAGTCGCAGTTGGAACAAATGCTTTGGAGCCTTGGAAGGCTATCAATTGAGCTACTAGTTCCTGGATCCCTAGAAAACTTGGGTAGAGACTGATCTAGTTTATGTTAGGTATTTTTGGACTATAGAGGTGGAATCATTGTGGTTTAGGGTTGAGTTGGTTTGGCCTCTAGAAGCCCTAATTTTTTTTCTTGGTTTAGTCTATGAGGTCCCACATTCATGCTTGGAATATGGCACGGGGGTGATTGGCTGAAAGAGAGATTTGATTCAACCCAATCTATGGTCAGGTGGTATGTGGAAGTCTCTAACTAGGTTGACATTCTCATATGTTAATATGAGAAATTTTCCTATTGTGATCTATGAGCATATGTGTTGATTATCTTATGACTTCTTTTCCATGGTTTCTATTTTGGTTATGAGTTGGTTATATGTTGGTTAGATGATGTATACTTTATATGTCTCTTATCATGTTTTGGATAAGTTAATGAATGGATAATTAATGCATAGAGTAATAATTGATATTGCAACTATGTGGAGAGGGCATAAAGCCTTCTTGGTGATTCTCAGATGATGTTCAGAAGTTTATGATCATATATGCATTCATGGCCTATAGCTTACATGTGTGTCATGTGTTTGGAAAAATGTATGTAATGGTTAGGCATGGTTAGCTCAAGTTCTAAATGATTAGCATTGTTAGTATCTTATTTATGCTACTAGAAAGTTTTAGGCAATTCTAGGCAGGGGTTTGGAAGCTAACATGAAAAATTGGCTCAGACATTTGGACTGTAGGCACAGAACTGGAGCTTTTGAGCGATAACCACATGAGGCAGGGAACATTTTAAGGATGGAACATTATCTTCAAGTTTAAAAACATTGGTGAATCTCAGTAGTTGTTAATATGAAAACTATAAAATGTTTATTGATTTATTTGTAAAATTATTCAAATTTATAATGATTTCATATATACTCTCTATATAATGTTGGTGACTTTTAAGGAAAATTAATTTTATATTGTAAAACTTGGGAGAATCATTTTTATAAAAAATGAAAATTAGCGAATAATTTTTTTGGAAAAAATGATGGAAAATTAGCTCACTTATGAATATTAGCACCTAAAATTTTCCATGCATGGAGGAAAGCATGTGAGTGAGGTTATAGCCTCATAACCATATGGATTCATTGTCAAGGGTGTGGTTATGGAGCTAGGTTAGTGAAAAAGGGTTCCATATAAGGGATTTATCACTTGGGATGGATATTTGGCTCCTCAGTGGTATGTAGTCCCTAAGGATGTCAGAAAGGTTTTAGTTTGTGGGCCCCACTTCCATTACTAGCACTTGGAGGTTGGATCATATCATAGTGACACTCATCTCATGTTTACCTTGGCAGGTCGGTTAAAGAGGGAAAATGTGAGGAGGGGTGGTTATAGATCGGTATTAGGGTGGGTTTCGTTCTCTTTGGATGATATCTAATACCACAGGGTATTAGAGTAAGATTACAATACTAGACCTCGAGGTAGATGTGATTTTTATGCATGCATGTTAATTGTAATGCATGTTAGTGGTTATGGTAATCATGTATATAGTTAGTATTGCATATTTTCATCATCATGCATGATGATTTTAATTATTATGATGATTAAGATGACGTTGAGATGTTGATGTGTCGATGTCATTATATATGTATCGTGCTAATCTAGACTAACTTGTGCAAATATGATAGCCTCCCTTGAGATACACTAAGGTATGGTTTGACTATGTTTCTATTAGTTGATCTAACATGGCATGTTTGTAGGAGATAGAAGGCCATAGATGACTAGCAGAATGGCGGACTACAGTTCACATGATTGTCCTTACAGATCAGATGAGTAGCAAGGAGATGAGTACTCTCTTGCTATAACAAACATGTTGAGAAGTTTGAAGGAAGAAATCAGATGTTGCAAGGAAAATAATAGCAGGTTAATTTAGGCATAGGAAAGGTTTGCTAGGGCTCAGGAAAAGCAAGCGAAAGTCATTGTAGTGATACTTCATAGTCTATCAATTCACATACATAGGGATCGTTGAGGATCAATCATGGTGATGAGCCCCAAAAATGGATAATTATATGGGCTCATTCAACCTCCTAATTCGACTTAATGCACCATTCTCATTAGTTTATTGCATGTTTTTTATTATATTGATGCTAATAGAGTGAATTGGGTTAGTCATTATGCCAACAAGTCTAATGTGTGCTTTGTGTAGTCTTTTTGGTCAATTTGGAGACAAAATCAAAGGTTTAAATGAGCACTTGGCAGCCAAATTCATGCAGAGGATTTTTAGGAAGGTGTCCCCTTCATTTATGGGCTCTTACCTAAAATTCTCCACCATCAGCTCGGAGTTCAAAGGCCACCAAATCGATTATCACAAGGGCAACCAAGCAAGTCAAGTAGGACTGTTGTTAACTGCAAGTTTTGGGCAGCGGAGTCCCTAAAGTTTAGGAGGACTATTGGGGTCCTCAATTTGTATAAATAAGAGAGCTTAGGGCCTCATTTCAGTTAGTCACTTTGTAGGCAGAAGTTAGATAGTTTGTAGTTTGATTTTAGTCATTCTTTTAGTCATTTTTTAGGTAGTAGATTAGCTCTGCATTTCAGCACATTTTCAAGTTTTCCTTGTGGACAACTTTGGAAATGTAACTATTCTTTTGATCAATAAAGATGAATCCAGCTTTGCACCAGCTCTAAATCTCTCTTAGGAGGTTGTAGCTCTTTGGGTTGGGCCTAGCTCAAGTGCCCAATACCTCCTTTGTTTACTTTTACATGTTTTTGTTGCATTCTTAGAATAAAATTTGTTATTTAGATTTAAATCTTGCTTTGTTATTTAGGTTGTTTTTGATGATTAAAATAGCTTCTCATGTTCAGATTTAATTGATAGGTTAATAACAGGGAAGATCTTCAGAAAAAGGGCCATCAAGCACCTATGGTTTCACCTCTCCCTCAGTGGGATCAGGAGCTGGGATCAAGGTGACCTTGCTGCCACCAAAAACACTATCTTTGCTTCACCATGCAATCATTAGTGTTCGATTTTTAACTGCAGAAGTTGGTTACATGTTCAGATTCTTGATTGCTTCGTTGCATAGTTATTATACATGGTTTCATTGCAAATAAACTTATGTTCATTCTCTTTACTGTTAGCTAGATCAGATTAGGTTAATGAAACTAGGTCTCTGATTTTCCAAGTCTTTGTTGGTTTAGTTGGAGAAACAACTTGCAGAGCACCCATACCAATTATGTATCTACCCATACTCCATCAATCCCATCTGCTCCATCCCCTGAATTGGATTCTTGCTTCACATTTGCTATTTGCTCACTTTGCCCTAAATTCCCATATTTTTGTGCATCATTGCTCCCTCCATCCTTAAACCAAATCCAATCACTCCTTAGCCTCATGCGCCAGATCCTGGACCTCCTCACACTCGTATCTCACCTCCATACCCACTCCTTCGTCTTTCTTCCTCCATCCATCCTCCAAAATCTCATTTCTGAACATCCTGTAGAAAATTACAGAACATCCTGTAGAACCCCTATAGACTTCCTGTAGAAGCTCACGAACGCAGTTTCTTGATAGCCAAACTTTGTGAAACTCTCTGGAAGGGTGCTAGGGACCCCTTAGGCCCTCTTCGAACCTTCCTAACCTTCCGCAAGCATTTCTTCTTGCCAATCCACCTCTGCACAGTCAAAAGCCAGTTAAAAGCACATGCATGATAATTCTGACAACTTATTTAAAAATACAAAAATATGTTTTCTTCAAATAGAAGTAGCTTAGACACATGTATTTTACCTTCCTAGAAGTAATGGCATCTCTTTCAGTAGCTTGCATCCTTTTTTTCACATCAGTAAGACTAGCTGGTAAAATTAAGGTTTGCTAGGGTTTGTACTTTCTTTCAGCTTTTCAGTTTCTTTTCGCAAGCAGATTAACTTCCTTCAAGTTAGCTTCCATTCATCAGTTAACAAGCTTCGTCTCAGAGCTCATAGAAGTTGGCTTGAGCCCCTAGCGGACTTGTGCCAACTGACCAAGTGACAGCTGCGGCAAGAGCTAGTACTTGTGCATACAGCACCGTCGCTTCCAAGTTTGTTACGAACTACCGGGTTGATAAAATTAAAGAAGGGAGTCCAAGGAGTTGCAGCATTATTGCTGCAATACTAGGGCCCACCACTCTTTTTGGCACCGTTTTCGGGGAAGCGTCAGAGTATTGGTGATTGTTGCTTTTCTTCTATTTTCTACTACAACCTTCTGCTAAGTAGTTTATCTCATTTCCATTCTGCAATTTCATTTTCGCAAAAGTAGAGTAGACATTTCATGCTTTCATAGATTAGCATTTCAATTCCGCAATTTCAATTCTGCAAGTGTAGATTAGCATTTCATTCCTGCAATTTCATTTGAGCAAAATAGATTAGTCCTTTCCTGCTTTCATTTCAAATTCCGCATTTTCATTTCAGCAAGATAGATTTTAGTTAGTTGTAGTTCAATCTATTTCAGTTTTGTAGGTACAAGCAGAAAAGAGCAAAAATCAACCAAAATTATTTTTTTCATGCCTTTTAGGAGTAGAGATAAGTTAGAAAAATGATTGCACAACAGCCCCACTGCTTCACACAGCCAACCTTCTCTCTTCTTCGATGGTTGTGATTAAAGAACCCTTAGGTGGAAAGCAAGACATATTTGAAGAACCTCAAGGGAAGAAGAAGAAAAAAACATTCGTCTAGAGCAAATGGCTACAAGCAGAAATGTTGGGAGCAGTACCTTATCCAAAAACAAATTTGAAAATCAAATGGAAGATTTCAAGAGTGATATGAGGCAGTTTCTTGCCATGCAACTGGATACCTTACAGATCCAAAGAAAGCAAGAGGAAGCTAAGAGGGCTTTGGTCATCTTTTGTCCCAAGTGCACTAGAAAGCATCATAGGAATGAATGTCCAATGCACTCCCTAGAAGTGTGTTTCGTCTGTGAAGAATACCATCCTACAAATCAATTCCCTTCCTTGCCTAGACTTAAAGCTGCATACCAGAGAGCCAAAGGAGCCACTGAATCACTCTATTATATGAACCAAAGGAGGCCACATGGATCCATACCCTACCAGCAGGGAATGCAAGGGACATCCCAGACTTATTATGACCCCTATCAAGCCACTTCCATGCCTTCTTGGGGTCCCCCTGCTCATCCTTCCTGGTTCACACCTCCTCCTTGTTCCTTCACAGATCCATATTATGCCCAACCAGCTGCTCATTCGTTTCACTCTTATGCTCAGTCGTAGCCTCAGTGGAATGCACCTCATTAGGGTTGGAGGCCCCAATACAACTCTCCTTCCACTCCTTTGCCTCCACCACCTGCCCAACCACAACCCTATCCACATCTATCTCAAATATACACCCCCACTCAACTACCCATACCACCATTTCCAAATCCGCACATTGGAATAGCTCAACCCAATTGCAAAGCTGAGGCACAACATGTCCAAATGACTCCTCTTGAGCTCAATGATCTTCACCATAGTTGAGGAAGAGTATTGCAAAAAAGAGATTATCTTAAAAGCATTGAAGAACGACATCCAGCAAAAGAAGGTTCAAAGGAGGAGATCAAAAAACCATGGGCTACACTTGATGAAGAGAAGACATTAGAATCAGAGATCGAGAAATCTCTCTCATAGTTACCATAAAATCCTCCATGTATTCAAGAGAAAAATCAGCAAAAAGAGGAAGATGAGAAGGTCATGATAGAAGGTGACATGAAGAATGATCTAGATCAGCAAAAGGACCAAGGATATCAGAGCTATATTTAGATATGGTTCTAGACAGTCACTAAGTTGCAGCAGTACTCTCTTCCTCAGCTATGGTTGATTCCTTCAAAGTCAAATCATTTGGTCTCTGAAATCCAGATAGTTGCCAAAGCATGCATTTCAAGCCTCCACATCATTTTGTCTCTAATCTCGATGTGCACATGGCTCCATTGGAAGTATTCTTAGACTTGAAAATGATTTATTTTTTCAAGTAGGCTAGGGTAGAAAAAAAAAAGGAAAAAAGAAAAAGAGAAAAAAGAGAAAAAAATAAGAAGAAGAAAAAAAATGAAAATAAGAGGAAAATAAAAATCTAAGGTGAAAACCTCCTCGGAGGCGCCTCAGATTGGCTCATTGATTGAAAACCTCCATGAGGCAGTCAATGGGTTGGGAAAAAAGAGAAAAGAAAAAAGAATAAGATCCTTGGGTGAAAACCTCCCTTGGAGGTGCATAGGGCAGGCAATTAGGGTGAAAACCTCCATGAGGTGCCCCAGTTGTTTTCAAAAAAAAGAGAAAAAAGAAGAAAAGAGAAAAATAAAAAGTAAACCTAATTTCCATTGAATAATTGCAGGTTGCAAAAAGGACATTGCAGGTCAAGAGGATCGCTCAAAACAAAGACAGAGGAAGTTTTGTGCCTTCTACAGGAAGTTCTGTGTTTTCTACAGGAAGCCTACAAACAAGCCAAAATCAATCTCTGAAGAGGACCAGAAGGCTAGGAATATGTCCATGAGGCTTGCAAGCATCCATGTTTCCATCCCTCACCCTTCTCCATCATTTTTTCCATCTCATTGTGCTTATTTCCTAAAAACTGCGCGTTCTATAGGAAGTTCCTGTAGAAAATACAGGATTTCTACAAGAAGCTAGAAATGGATTTCAAAAAGGCAGTTTGGCAAACATGGAAGCTTCATCAAGGGTTCATAAGTCCTCCTATCTTCTTCAAACTCCTCCTCCAACATTTCCATGCATGCATTATAGCCCAAGCTCATTTTTCTCACCATGCAAAAAACTGCAGAATGCTTGGAAGCAAAAATACATAGTGCTGAAATTTGTTTTTGCCCTAACTTGAAAACCATGCATCCATTTACAAAAATATTTTACAAGGAGTTGTATAGGGATGATGGCGACATGCCCGAGAAATTTCAGCTAATTCTGGTGCACGATTCCCAAGAAATCAGCCTCGATCACCTTCAGCCATTTTTGCATTTTCTCCATATCCGTTCATCCATTTCAAAACTTGTTTCACGTGGAGATGCATATGGGTGATAGTCACCTACCCAAGAAGTTTCAGCCAATTCTGATGCACGGTTTCCGGGAAATTGATCTCTGTAATATTCAGCCATTTTCCATTTTTCTCGAAATCCGTGCATCCATTGACCATCATTTTACTATGGGAGGTGCATAATGATGATAGGAACATGCTCACAAAGTTTCAGATCAATCCGGTCTATCGTTCGGGAGCAATGGCGAAAACAAGTTTCTGTCCTGTGGAAATTCAACATCAGCAGCTTGAGGGTGTAGATCTGAACATGGAAACAAATTATTGTAGCGTAAATCTGGCAAGAAGACACTTGCACAAGAAAAACAGCTATGAATCAGCAACCAAGCCATCATGCAGCCACAGAAACAAATGCAGTAGCAAAAAGCACCTCACAGCAGCCACATTCGACTTCCAGGTACGTGACTAAACTCGTTCCTATGATAGCATGAATATAATTTGAGAACTGTGTGAACAATGAGATGGTTGTGGTTAAAAAAATCGGTGGCCAGCCAATTGGCCACCCTCATCCAGTTCTCTAGCACTCAGCCAAAGATCATGCAGCATGTGTGTACAGGTAACTCACTTGAAATAAAAAAACAGGGAGTGTTGGTCGTTTGAACTCCAGTGGAACTGATCAAGAAGAAAAAATACAGTTAATAAATATCACTGCAGTCTACATGTGGCCACGTACACCTGGCCACTTCATTCCCTCACCAAGAATCACGCCGCAATTTAAAATGCTAGGCTAAAACTCACAAACTGCTATTCATTTGCACTTGCAACATCCTCAACTAAAATATGCGCCAAATGCTTAACTAGTCATCCTCCACCAGGTTTTCTACCTGTTTCAAAATCCTCCCATGTCCCAGGCTCATTCAAAAGCACCATGACATCCTACAGAAGCCGGCAACGCATTCTACAAGAAGAGGCTCTACAGGAAATACAGCATAGCCTTCCGGAGCAGAGAAAATGGATTTTTCTTCGACAAATTTGGGGTTCTGAGAGAGGTAGGCTCGAGACACTCTTCCATGCATGATATATTCCGCAAAGATGATGAATTGAGTTGTTTTGAATGGGAGGATTAGAGACAAGTCTGCCTGTGAGTCAAACTAGCAATTTACTTGTGGTTGCATGAAATTACTTTGCTGGTTTGCGTCCAAGATTTTCTCCATGGGTCCTGAAGAAAACTCCTCCTGTAGAAAAGTTAAAGCACTGTCAGGGCTAACCTGTGTGAAAAAAAAAATGTGAATTTTACATGGTTATATGTATGCTGGGGGGTGGAAATTGAGCTCTGCACTCTGTCTAGGGAAACCAAAGTCTTCCTTCTATACACGGACAGCTGAGTTTTTTAAAACCAGGGAACTAGTGCAAAGTTAAAGCATAAACACCTGAGGGTTTATCAAAAAGGAACATAGCACTCTCACCATGCCATGAGGGTTTATCAAAAAGGAACCCTCGGATTCTAGAAAATTGCGTGAAACTCCTGAGGTGGTGAACCTATTCACCCATGCCAATTAGATGACCTTTTGTGACAGAATTCAAGGTCATAACGATGAGGTAATAGAAGAGTTCTTAATGTCCCTGCAGCCTAAATCAAAGACATTGGCCACTATGGATTTCAGAGTGTTGACCCCAAAGCTTACCCCACCACTCATTAGAAGAGAAAGCTAGTGGAAAAGAAACACAGGATAGACTGCCATAGAGAGAACAAGAAGAGAAACGAGGAAAAGGCCAAGTTGCAAAGCCTAAAGCTATGGGAGGAACAATGGCACAAACGCCCAGGGAGAAGAGATTGCAGGGCAGGGCAAATAGGACTGAAAAATTCCAAGCAAGTGAGGACACAACCAAGGCAACCACACCAAAATTAAAATAGAAGACACCCCTAGCCAAGTAGACCGAAACAGTGAAGACAGTTTATACAGGAAGCCATAAAATAGTTTCTCCAAGAAGCTAGAAAACAACCAACATAGGACTTTCTATAGGAAGCATGGAGACAGGGCAACAAAAGGAAAAATCGCTTGAGATTTTAGCCAGGGAGGAAACAGCTGTGTTGGCCACCCTAAGCATATCTCTAAAGCAAAAAGAGAAGTGAAAGAGGGAGCCTTCCATGTATTTTAAGGCAAGAAGGAGCATGCGGATAAAAACTGGCAGACCCTAGCCACCGTCAAAAGAACCAATCACGATTTTAGACACCTCAGCTACACAAAAGGAAAGGTATCCCTTAAAGGCATCCATCACCTATGAACGGGGAAGCCTGAAGACATCCACCTGGAAAGAAATAACGAAAATGTTGGACACAAAGGCCTCTCTACAAGATGCTGAGGCAGTTCTACAGGAAGCTGAGAATTCTCTAGGAAAAGGAGCACAGGCAGTGGGAAGAAGTAGAGGGAAAAGCATGGTTTCGTGACCGAGAAGAGGACATCACTTTAGAAGCTTGGCATGACAGAGAGGCCACCAGGGCCATCAAAGATGGAGAGATAGATTAGTTGCTCAAAGGATGAGCAACACTTTCAGTAGGGGGTGATGATGAGCCCCAAAAATGGATAATTACATGGGCTCATTTAGCCTCCTAATTCGACTTAATCCACCATTCTCATTAGTTTATTGCATGTTTTTTATTATATTTATGCTAATAGAGTGAATTGGGTTAATCATTATGCCAACAAGTCTAATGGGTGTTTTTTGCAGTGTTTTGGTCAATTTTGAGACAAAATCAAAGGTTTTAATGAGCACTTGGCAGCCAAATTCGTGGAAGAACAAAGGAGAGGATTTTTAGGAAGGTGTCCCCTTCATTTATGGGCCCTTACCTCAAATTATCCACCATCAGATCGGAGTTCAAGGGCCACCAAATCGATTATCACAAGGGCAGCCAAGCAAGTCAAGTAGGACTGTTGTTAACTGCAAGTTTTGAGCAGCCGAGTCCCTAAAGTTTAGGAGGACTGTTGGGGTCCTCAATTTGTATAAATAAGAGGGCTTAGGGCCTCATTTCAGTTAGTCACTTTATAGGCAGAAGTTAGCTATTTTGTAGTTCAATTTTAGTCATTTTTTAGGCAGTAGATTAGCTCTGCATTTCAGCACATTTTCAAGTTTTCCTTGTGGACAATTTTTTGAATGTAACTATTCTTTTGATCAATAAAAATGAATCCAGCTTTGCACCAGCTCTAAATCTCTCTTAGGAGGTTGTAGCTCTTGGGGTTGGGCCCATCTCAAGTGCCCAATACCTCCTTTGTTTACTTTTATGTGTTTCTGCTGCATTCTTAGAATAAAATCTGATATTTAGATTTAAATCTTGTTTTATTATTTAGGTTGTTTTTAATGATTAAAATAGCTTCTCATGTTCATATTTAGTTGATAGGTTAATAACAGGGAAGATCTTCAGAAAAAGGGCCATCAAGCACCTCTGATTTCACCTCTCCCTCAGTGGGATCAGGAGCTGGGATCAAGGTGACCTTGTTGCCACCAAAAACACTGTCTTTGCTTCGCCATGCAATCACTAGTGTTCGATTTTTAACTGCAGAAGTTGGTTACATGTTCAGATTCTTGATTGCTTCGTTGCATAGTTATTATACATGGTTTCATTGTAAATAAACTTCTGTTCATTCTCTTTACTGTTAGCTAGATCAGATTAGGTTAGCGAAACTAGGTCTCTAATTTTCCAATTCTTTGTTGGTTCAGTTGGAGAAACAACTTGCAGAGCACCCGTACACTTCTGTATCTACCCATACTCCATCAATCCCATCTGCTCCATCCTCTGACTCGGATTCTTGCTTCACATTTGCTATTTGCTCACTTTGCCCTTAAATTCCCATATTCTTGTGCATCATTGCTCCCTCCATCTTTAATCCAAATCCAATCACTCCTTAGACTCATGCGCCAGGTCCTGGACCTCCTCACACCCTTATCTCACCTCCATACCCACTCTTTCATCTTTCTTCTTTCATCCATCCTCCAAAATCTCATTTCTGAACATCCTGTAGAAAATTACAGAACATCTTGTAGAAATTTCAGAACATCCTGTAGAACCCCTGTAGACTTCCTGTAAAAGTTCACGAATGCAGTTTCTTGATAGCCAAACTTTGTGAAACTCTCTGGAAGGGTGCTAGGGACCCCTTGGCCCTCTTCGAACCTTCCCAACCTTCTGCAAGCATTTCCTCTCACCAATCCACCTCTGCACAGTCAAAAGACAGTTAAAAGCACATGCATGATAATTCTAACAACTTATTTAAAAATACAAAAATATGTTTTCTTCATATAGAAGTAGCCTAGACACATGTATTTTACCTTCCTAGAAGTAATGGCATCTCTTTCAGTAGCTTGCATCCTCTTTTTTGCATCAGTAGGACTAGCGGGTAAAATTAGGGTTTGCTAGGGTTTGTGCTTTCTTTCAGCTTTTCAGTTTCTTTTCGCAAGCAGATTAGCTTCCTTCGAGTTAGCTTCCATACATCAGTTAACAATCTTCATCTCATAGCTCATAGAAGTTGGCTTGAGCCCCTAGCGGACTTGTGCCAACTGACCAAGTGACAGCTACGGCAAGAGCTAGTACTTGTTTATATAGCACCGTCGCTTTCAAGTTTGTTACGAACTACCGGGTTGATAAAATTAAAGAAAGGAGTCCCGGGAGTTGCATCATTATTGCTGCAATACTAGGGCCCACCACATGGCAAGAGGAAAGGACTAATGGGGCATACAAAAACAAGTATAGATCAAGATATAGGTTGGATATAGAGGATATAGTCAAAGGTGGCATACTCTTGGATACACCTAACAGGAGGGGTAGTGATCATGGATTATATTCTAGATCCATTTCAGAGAAACATCATCATCATCACCACCATCATCCTTACATGAGGAGTGATAAGAATTATTTGCTAGAGGAATTCAAGAAATTCCAGACTCCTATATTTGATCGAGAGATGAAGGGGCCACAAGATGCAGAAGCTTGGTTTCTTGGGATGAAGTTCTTCAAACTACATGAGTATTCAGAGAACATGAAAGCCAAAATAGTTACCTTCAGTCTTAAAGGGAAAGCAGACCTCTGGTGGGAAGATGTGAAGAATGTTAGAGGTATTAGATAAGAGGAGTTGGTTTGGGATGAGTTCGAGAGACTTTTCAGGAAGAAGTACTTATCTGAAAGGTACTATGATGAAAGGGCAAAGGAGTTCAATGAGTTGAATATGGGATCTATGACCGATGATGAATATAATAGTAGATTCTTGGAGTTTTTGAGGCATTTCCTACCTCAAGGAGGAGAAAGAAAAACTTCGAAGGTTGATCAGTGGGTTACTAATAGCATTTAGAGATAGGATTGAGTTTGATGAGCCTAGATTGTTGGAGGAGGTCATCAAAAAGTTGAGGCATTGTTATAAGCAATCAAATATCAGGTCTCATTCTAAGAAGGATTAGAGAGGGAATGAGAAGAAGAAATAAAAGTGGTCTAAGAAGTGAGGAAGACTTCTGGATGCTAGTGATAAGGAGAATGTAGCACTACAAAAGAAGTTTAATGCAGTTGAATATGGGATCTATGACCGATGATGAATATAATAGTAGATTCTTGGAGTTTTTGAGGCATGTCCTACCTCAAGGAGGAGAAAGAAAAACTTCGAAGGTTGATCAGTGGGTTACTAATAGCATTTAGAGATAGGATTGAGTTTGATGAGCCTAGATTGTTGGAGGAGGTCATCAAAAAGTTGAGGCATTGTTATAAGCAATCAAATATCAGGTCTCATTCTAAGAAGGATTAGAAAGGGAATGAGAAGAAGAAATAAAAGTGGTCTAAGAAGTGAGGAGGACTTCTAGATGCTATTGATAAGGAGAATGTAGCACTACAAAAGAAGTTTAATGCAGTTGACAGAGGACATGGGTCTCATCCTAAGGAGTAGGACAAGGGTGATGAAAGGTAGCCTTTGAGGTGGTGGACTTCTGGTGGAGAGGATGGTAGGAGAGATTGTCCAGAACATCAAGGTGGCAGACCTTAGATTTACAGTGCTCATGAAGCACAAATGGTTGGAGACATTGGTCATAGTATTCCTCGAATTATGAAGAATTAGATAATAGGCGGGTTGTTTATCAATAATCTATTATTGAGATGGAAGTAATATTTGTGATCAAGTTGTTTCTATTTTGATTGATCCTAGATCTAACTATAATTATATTAGTCCTAACCTAGTGGATAAGTGTTGTTTGAGAAAAGAAGTGCATGCATAATCTTGGGTGGTGCAGTTGGCTATAGGGACCAAGAGAAGTATTCATTGTTGGGTGAGATATTGAGCATTTGAGATTAATTGTATACCTACATTAACACATTTGAATGTGCTTACTTTGGGTTCATATAGTATGATTTTTGGCATTGGTTAGTTATTCATTCATATGACTAAAGTGGATTGCTATGAAAAGGATATTGAGTGCCTGGATGATGATGGAGAAAGGATAATCTTGTAGGGAAAGCAGAAGCCTAAATAAGTGAGAATGGTCACAACTATGCAAGCAAAGCGCAATCATAGGAAATGATTCTTATTATTTCCAGTGCATAATTCTAGTGACAAAGGGAAGGATGCTAAGGATGAGGAAGTTCTAAAGAAGTATCTTGTTTTGCAGTAGTTTTAAGATGTGTTTCCAATGGAGATTTCAGATTTACCTCCTCATAGGGAAGTGGACTTCTCTATTGAGTTTATTCTAGGAGCAACACCAACATCTAAAGCACCTTACAACACTCCAGAATTGGTGTAAATGAAGTTGCAACTTAAGGAAATGCTTGACAAGGGGTACATAAGGCCAAATGTGTCTCCTTGGGGTGCACTAGTGTTGTTTGTGAAGAAGAAGGATGGTACTCTCAAAATGTGGATTGGATACATGTAATTTAACATGGTGACAATCAAGAACATGTATCCATTCCCAAGGATTGGTGATTTGTTTGATCGGTTGAAGGTAGCAATAGTGTTCTCAAAGATTGATGTGAGATCAGATATCATCAAGTGCGCATTGAAGAAGAAGACATCTACAAGACTACATTCTATACCAGGTATGGGCAGTATGAGTTTGTGGTGGTTCCTTTTGGTCTTACTAATGTTATGACTACTTTCATGTGTTTGATGAATAGTGTGTTACGTCCTTACTTGGACAAGTTTGTGATAGTGTTTACTGATGATATATTGATAGAATCTAAGAATGAGGAAGAGCATGTAGAACACCTGGCAACAATGTTGAGATTGTTGAGAGAGCATCAATTGTATTCCAAGCTCAGTAAGTGTAGTTTCTTCCAAACTAAAGTCCATTACTTGGGACATGTTGTTTCGAAGGAAGGCATGTTAGGTCCCTATAATACTAGTGATGCCCCCATTAATATTGTAATTTTACCCCTTATTAATATTGTTGTGCCCCAATTATCCCCATATTGTTATTATTGTGCCCCATAGAATCTCTCTATTGTTATTTTTGTGCCTTCATATTATTATTGTTAGGTCAGCTTGGTTATATTGTGACCCCTTAGACTCCTATATATAGAAAGGATGTTTTGTCATTTGAATCATCGAAGAATTATTCATTTGTGTAATGTAAAGGAGGTTTCCCCCTCAAAGAGGCTGAATTCTAAGGAGTTCAACTATCTTTTCTATCTTTTTGTGAGCTAGTTTCATAACATTTGGTATTAGAGCTTTGGATTCTAGGGTTTCGTTGCTTTAAATAGGTCATCATAGCATTTTTTCTATAACTTTTTTTTTACGACATTTCAGAAGCCAAAAAAAACCCATTTGAGATGAAATCACACTGAACCTCCGGTCTAAATTTCAGAGCATTTCATGCTATATTTTTGGAGATATGATCTAAGGAAGTTGGTCTTCTTGCAGACTCCTAAATTACATTCCAAACAGGTGACCTGGGGGAAATCGTCATAATTTCTCTCTAAGCATTGGATTGAAATTTTGTAAGAAGGTACAGAAAGAGGTCGGACTGTAGTTTCTTGTATATATTTTTCAGAGCCAAAGGTCGAAATAGTGACACGTGGCACTTCATACAATTTCGATCTTCTGGAAAGGTCTATAATTAGGTCATCTTGGGAGATTGTGCATAACTCTTCCTTGGAGAATCCAATTTGGATCAGACTGGTGGCATTGGAAAGAGGATGTAGAGGGCTACTACAGATCACAATTTTAGAACTGGATGATCCGAAATTATAGAGATACGTCAGATTCAATATCAAGCTCCTACAAAGTGAAAAAAGGTGTGTAGTTTTTTTTAATTTTTTGCATAAGCTTGGTTTGAAAAATTAGTTTGAAGGAACTCAAAGGGCATAGTAAAGCATTATTATCGGTAATTGATGCCC
>APFE030316910.1:0-57490 GCA_000404065.3 Pinus taeda | reverse complement strand
AGAACTTATCTGCTGAAGATTCCACATGGGAGGATGAGAATTTTATACATAAGCATCCAGAACTACTCAAGCATTGAGGACAACACTTTTTTGAAGGAGAGGGGCATGTTAGGTCCCTATAATGCTAGTGATGCCCCCATTAATATTTTATTTGTATCCCTTATTAATATTGTTGTGCCTCTATTGTCCCCATATTGTTATTACTGTTCCCCATAGAATCTCTCTATTGTTATTTTTGTGCCTTTATATTATTATTGTTAGGTCGGCTTGGTTATATTGTGACCCCTTAAACTCCTATATATAGAAAGGAGGTTTTGTCATTTTAATCATCCAAGAATTATTCATTTGTGTAATGTAAAGGAGGTTGCCCCCTCGAAGAGGCTGAATTCTAAGGCGTCCAACTATCTTTTCTATCTTTTTGTGAGCTGGTTTCATAACAAGGCATAACAGTGGACCCGAAAAATATTAAAGCTATCATGGAGTGGTCAACTCCTAAGAATGTGGATGAAGTGAGATCATTCATGGGACTAGCAGGTTAGTATAGGTGGTTCATCATGAACTTCTCAAAGATTGGCTATCCTATTACATCTTTGCAAAGAAAACGGAATAAGTTTTAATGGACAAAGGAGTGTGCAACTAGTTTTGAGCAGTTGAAGAATTTTGTTACAAATGATCTAGTCTTGAAGATTGTAGATCCATATAAAGAGTTCTTAGTATGTATAGATGATTACAAGGAAGGACTTGGTGGAGTCATGTTGGAGGAAGGATAGCTTATATGTTATGAGTCAAGGAAGTTGAATGAGCTTGAGAGAAACTATATGACTCGTGATCTTGAGTTGGAATCTATAATTCATGCATTGAAGATGTGGAGACACTATCTTCTTGGCAAAAGGTTCATTTTGATGAGTGATCATAGTGGACCAAGGTATCTATTTGAACAACCTAATCTGAATGCTAGGAAAGCTAGATGGTTGGCTACCCTCAGTGAGTTTGATTTCAAGATCACGTACATGAAGGGAAAAGAGAATAAAGTTGCAGATGCTCTCAATAGGAGAGTGCAAGTAAATCATATTGAATTTATGAGTTCTTATGGGACATATTTGTAGGAGTAGATCTTGCAGGAAGCGCAACATGATGACAGGTACCAACAACATAAGCACAAGTTGTAGTAGGGTAATAAGGATGAGGAGTATCACCTCACGACATATGACTTGGTCAGATTTAGGAACAAGATATATGTGTCAGATATTAGTGAGCTCAAAAGAATCTTATATTGAGGTAGTTTCATGTCAAGCCATATTTAGGTCACCCAGGATATTAAAAGACTTTGAAAACTGTGAATAAATTCTACTGTTGGCCGAACTTGAAAAAGGAAGTGCCTGATTTTGTTTCTAGATGCTTGGACTGTCAGTGGGTGAAAGTTGAGTGTAAGCACTCAGCTGGTCTATTACAACCTATTCCAATTCCAAAATGGAAATGGGAGGTCATTTACATGGACTTCATTATAGTATTTTCGAGGACTTTGAAGCAGCGTGAATTCATCATGTTTGTGGTTGACAGGTTGATGAAGGTAGCTCACTTCATTGTGGTGAAGTCTATGAACTAAATTAGTGACATAGCTCATATTTTCATCAAGGAGATAGTGAGGTTACATGGTGTTTCCAAGAAGATTGTATCAGACAAAGATGCCAAGTTCACTTCCAGGTTTTGGAAGGAGTTGTTTGCAGGCTTGGGGATATCATTAACTTTTACTACAACTTATCATCCATAGACAAATGGATAGATTGAGAGGGTTAATAGGGTTCTTGAGGAAATGTTGATGATGTTTGTCATGCATCAATAGAGGAAGTGAGTGGAGTACCTTCCACTATTAGAGTTTGCATATAACAATGGGTATCAGGAGTCCTTAAGGATGAGTCCATTTAAGGCTCTTTACGAGTGGAGTTGTAATACACCCATCAGCTGGAGTGATCCAGTTAATAGGGTGTTTATTGGACTGAACATGTTGGTTGAGATGGAGTAGGAGATGCTAGTTATTAAGAAGAATCTAAAGGCAACACAGTATAGACAAAGGAGTTATGCACATCAACATAAAAATTTCAAGGAGTTTCATGTTGGAGATCATGTGTACATGTGCATCACGCCCAAGAAGCTCTCCTTGAGGATTGGATCATGTGCCGAGTTGGCACCTCGGTATTGTGGGCTTTTCAAGATCCTTAAGAGGATTGGACCGATGACCTACTGACTTGCATTGTCGCTAATAGTGAAAGTCTATGATGTTTCCATGTTTCATTACCTAAGAGATATGTAAAGGATGTTTATCATATGATTTATTGATTTGTATTGCAATTGGAATCAGAGGGAGAGTTCCAGCTAAATCCTTAGTGCATTTTGTAGCAGAAACAACTCATGCTCCAAAACCGAGCAATCGAGCAAGTCAAAGTGTAGTGGAAGCACTTTGGGCCCGATGAAGCTACATGGGAGATGGCTAATCAAATGCAACCTATGTATACTTATTTATTCACTAGTTCAGCAGATGTATTCTGGTATATGTGTTTGATGTTGTGTTCTGGTTATGTTTATGTATGCATATGTGTGTTATTAATATTGCAACGAGTTGTGTTATAAATCTTTGATAAGCAACATGGTGTTCATGGATTCAGCAGCTGGGTATGATGTAAATGTTGCATCGAGCTATGATATAAAGCTCCATGGGAAAAATGTTTTGCTGGTTATAAGCATAATTGAACACCAAGGACAATGTTCCCCAAAGGGGGAGGGGTTTGTAACAATCCCTGGTTGATTTTCCATGTGAATAAAATAAAACCAAGGTCATGGGACACATATTCCAAGTTTAATGGTGGGAAAAACATTATAGTGGGCATCACTCATGATTAATTAATGCTTATGGAAATTGAAAAAGAAAAAGAGGCAATAATTGACATTTATTTATGAAAATAAAGGAAACTAGAAAAAAATGGAGATGAAGAGGCACCAATTTGCATGCAAATGAAATTAGAGGGAAAATGAAGGAAAATGAAGAAAATAGAGGCATCAATTATAAAAAGGCTTCAGAGAAATAATTGCTAGCCTTTTGACAGTTTGTGGTTTGGAGTTATTGTTCATTCTCTCTCTCTCTCTCTTACAATCTTGCTCACTTAGAGAATTCTTGGAGCAATATTGGAGCACTCTAGTACTTACTTGGATTTGGTGAAAGCAAGTAAAGGAAAAGAAAGGAAAACAAGGAAGTGAAAGGAGACAGTCAGGTCAACAACTACAACTAGATTGTTTTGCAGGTAACAAGTTTCATGTGTGAGTTCCTTGTTAGTTTATGGATGGATGATGCATGGATGTGATTCTCTGGTTATGTGTTTTCATTGACATGGAGATTTTCCTGGATTGATAGTGGTTTCAACCTTTCCTTTCCATTTCCTAGATATCCATGGCGATGTGATTTTTTCCACTTCTTTTTGTTCTGATTGGTGCTCAAGGTCTTTATGGTTGTGGGTTGGAACAAACACCCTGGAGCCCTGAGACAACTTGGGTTGAGTTATTAGTTCCTGGAGATGTAGGTTGGGACAAATTCTCTGGATCCCTTGGTGGTTTCAGTTACTAGTTCTTGGAGTCACCGTTGGAACAAACTCTCTAGACCCTTGGAAGGATGTGGGTTGAGTTACTAGTTCATAGAGACTTGGATGACTTGGGTAGAGACTGATCTAGTTGATGTTAATGATTCTTGGACCATTGAGGTGGAATCATTTTGGTTGAGGGTTGAGGTGGTTTGGCCTCTGGAAGCCCTGGTTTGTTTTGTCTTGGTTTATTCCAAGATTCCTACATTCATGCTTGAAATATGGTGCGGGGGTGATTGGCTAAAAGAGAGATTTGGTTCAACCCAGTCTATGGTCGAGGGGTACATGGAAGTCCTTAACTTGGTTGCAATTTTCATATGTTAATATGAGATATTTTCTTATTGTGATCTATGAGAATATGTGTTGATTATGATGGTTATCTTATGACTTATTTGCCATGGTTTCTGTTATGGTTATGAGTTAGTTATATTTTGGTTAGATGATGTATACTTTCTATGGATCTTCTAAAGTTTTGGATACATTAATGAATGAATAATGAATACATAGACTAATAATTGTTATTGTAGCTATGTGGAGATGGCATAAAGCCTTCTTATTGATTCTCAGATGATATTCAGAAGTGTATGATCAAATATGCATTGAAGGCTTGTTGGTTACATGCTTGCCATGTGTTTGATGAAATGTATGTCATGGCTAGGCATTGTTAGGTAAAGTTCTTGTTCAAATTATGAATGATTAGCATTGTTAGCATCTTATTTATGCTTCTAGAAAGTTTTAGGTAGTTTTGGGTAGGGGTCTGGAGGCTAGCTTGAAAAAATGGCTCAGATCCCAGGAACGTAGGCACATAACTGGAGATTTTGGGCCATAATTGCATGGAGGCAAGTCTATGAGTGTGGTTATAACCTCATAACCACATGTATGCAGTGTCAATGGTGCATTTATGGAACTAGGTCAATGAAAAAGGGTTTCATCTCAGGGATTGATCACCAAGAATGGTTATTTGGCTCATGAATGGTTTGTAGTCCCTAAGGGATGTCCTAAATGTTTCAATGTGTAGGCCCCACTTCCTTAACTAGAACTTGGAGGTTGGGTCATATCATAGTGATGCTTGTCTCATGTTTCCCATGGCAGGGTAGTTAAAGTGGTAAATGTGGGGAGTGGTGGTTACAAAATTCCATCTCCACACATATTTTAGCATAAGTAGTTTTGTAAAAAAAAGTAGTTTTTGGGTTGTGGAAATAAATCTTTTCCAAAAGAGGATAATGACGAGAGATTCCAAGATGTAGGGGAAGGTTCAGAAGCCTTAATCAAACTGGTACCATGGAGATTGATGTCAATATTGGATCAAATGTGGGAGACTAGAACTACCCTAGAACCACTATCCAGATTCACAATTGGCCTTCTTGTCATCAATATTGTAAAAAATAACAACAAGAAAACCCTGAGCCATAGGGTAAATATTTAGATCACCCATCAAGAGAGGTTTTCATGTCTCAAAGATTCATTTGTGGAGATTATCTAGCCACAACTAAAATCCATTAAACCCACAGAAGAAACCTTGCTCAGTGTTAGCAAGTGTAAATTTCTTCAGGCTGAGGAGAGAAATCCCAGAGGTAACCACAAACCACTTATAGGTTAAGATCTAGTCCCCTAACCTTAGAGAGGGATCTCTTGTTGGATCAACTATCAATCAAAGACTAATAGGATATGGATTTTAGACTGGTTATTAAGCTCAAAAGGTAGAATATGACATAATATTTAATGAAAATGGTTGGGAGAGAGGGCCACTGAAGTTTAAGATCATAGAACATTAGGCATGCATGAGCCATCTAGATAATAGAGGCAAGGCAAGCTCATATTCCAAGTCAATTATTGATTATAGTGACGAACGAGGGAAACATAAAAATATCTAGCCAAATGCAATAGGGCATATGATTATGAATTTTGCTACATAAATAACGACCTAACATTCAGAAGAACCATGACAAAGCAATGAAGAATTCCATCATATATGAGATCCACAATTTTCCTAAGCATCTAAGGATGAAATCAACACAACAACTTCAGAAATGGATATCAAATTAACATAAAGAAAACAAAAACTTGAAACCACGCACCACAAGAAGCTCTGAAAATAGAGGTGCAAGCCTGCTCTGAGATTTTTATTAAAATATTTACACACAGAGGGCCTGTTTCGATTCCAACCAACCAACCAAATAAATCCTTCTTCCTTTTCCATTACCATATTAAATACATTTCAGAAATATATGCCATGGCTAGGCTCAATGTATGTTTCGATCCATCAACTCACTGTTTTTTGATCAAAAATTAGATAAAGCAATTTTATACATCATCTTTATCTTTCAAAGAGATAAAAATAAAAACTAATTTATATCTATCCTTTTGACTTATATAGATAAAAAAAACTTATCTCACAAGATCTTATCCTAACATTAAAAGCTCAAACTAATGATGAAAATAGAAAAGGCAGCTTAGACTGTGTTGCACAGCGGTTCCATGTTGGCATGCTTTCTTGTGTGCTGGAAAATGACTTGGATGATGGTTGGACGCTGAGTAGAATTCTAAGTAGGAAATGGAACATTACTTACATTGTATGACAACTGACCATATCAAAATATCCAATCCACCTATGTGCAACATGTGCGCAGTAGTTGCACAGCACTGTGCAACACTTGTGCAACAAAATTTCAAAACTGTGTTTGGCACTTTCTTCCTGCCTCAAATCTAAATAGGTGGTTATAGCTACTCCATTGAAATTATATTATACACTAGAAACCTCCAGAATGAAAAAATATATATACATTTTCACACTTCCAAACCAAAATCCAAAAATTTCATCATTATGTCAACAAAAACTATGAAAATGGGCCACGAAGTGACACATGTTACTCCAAAAATATAGTACCTGTGCAAAATATGAGATCGGTTTTTGTATATGAGCTTGTTTTGAAGAAAAACCTATCTCATTTTCTTCAAAATATTCCCCAAATCTTCATAAATGGTTCGGAAAAAGCATGACTAAAATAGGAAAATACACCGTCTGAAAAATAGGCCTTAAAGATGCATTTGAAACTCCCGATCTATGACACCTATGCAAAAAATGGAAGATTTTATTGTGATTTGGTTCGTGATTAAGAAAAAATATTTAATTTTTTTGAAATTCGGCTCCATGTGGTTGGAAACAATGTTTCAAAATTATGTCTAAAACAGGGTATTTTGCGCAGCATTATGCAACGAATAGTGAGAGTAGCCCTCCATGCTTAGTATGGTTGCACACCTCCTCTGGAAAAATGGATTAAATGGGTAGGCTTGAAATGTATGTGTGATGGTGTAAAACTCTTTAATTCAGCTCTCCAATTCTTGCAAACCACCTAAATGATTGATACCCACTTGCACAACATAATTTTGAATTTGTGGTTGCACCATGTATTCCATCGATTGGACACTCTTTCATGTTTGTGGTGAACCCTTGATGACAAAAACTTGGCAATGTCGAAGAGTGAGATTTGAGAATATGAAAAAAATAGTGGTCATAAGCTCTACTGCTTCAAAAACCGAAAATCAATGGACAAGGAAAATACATTTAATGAAAAAATACCTAGGACCCTAATATTGGCTCCAATGGGGATGGTAACCTCCTAGCAAGGTGCCAAGAACATAAACCATAGGCTAGTAGCCTATTTAGACCATTGGGAAATGGATTCAACATAAAAAATGAAAATTTAAATGACTAAGTGACTTACATATAGCAACAAATCACTAGAACCTTAGGGCCATCACTTCAGGCTTCAAATTCCAATGATGACCACCCACACTTCCAAATCTAAACAATAACACCAAAATTACCAAAGAAATTGTTGGAAGCTGGCACACTGCTGAAAAAATATGCTCAAACCTTTGAGATTATTTATGTACATACCAATCTACCCTAACAATGAACCAAATGCTTGATTTAAGCAATGTAAAACCTCCAATATAACCAATCAAAAGGTTGATCCAATACCTGAGCTCCTTGACTGTATTTAAGCAGAATCAAAACTAGAACTTATAAGGGCATTGTAAATTGATTGTAGGCTTGATATTCACAGAAGAAACATAACCAGAACTCTATAATGAACAATCCCTCCATATAGACAACTATGGGATCATGAAAGACATGACTTATTGATTGATTTTCAAAGTATTTTGTAGATTTATCATCATGCTTGGGTAGTTCATATATCTTTCTTTCCCATCATACAGTTTCAGTGGTGAGTCATCAGACCTGTTTTCAAAACACTCCTCAATCTCAATATAAAAAGGCAACACTACCACTTCTTGTTTAGGCTGACAAAGTTTGTCAAACAAATGATTTTGACATTGGAAATTGTGGCCCTGAATTTGAACTTCTAAGGCTTGAAGATATTTCTCAAATTTTTCAACAAACTATGTTAAAAATTTGGTCTTGGCTTCATAGATACATTTTCATTTATTTAGATAAATAGATAAAAACTATGGGAAAACCTCATAAATTTGATCATCATAAAAAATTATTCCAATATTCTTTGAAACCTTCAATGGAAATAAGGTCTCCCACATACCTTGTCATCTTGTTTAACAAGCAACCTGATCAACATGTAGTGGAGTCACAATGAGTGTTCTACAATCTGTATTATTTGACAATGGAGTCACTGAGTGAATGATTCCACCTTCATATGTGTGACTATTGTCCACCATCAGCAGCCAGATCTAGGTCGTTGTTGTTTTTTCCCAGGGAAGGTAGAGCTTTCAATCCTCGACAACAACGCCACTATGTTAAAACTTCGTAAATTTCTCCAGGCTGAGGAGAGAAATCCCAGAGGTAACCATAGACTACTTGTAGGTTAAGGTCCAGTCCCCCTAACCTTGGAGAGGGCTCTCTCGCTGGATCAACTATCAATCAAACACTGATAGGATATGGATTTTATACTGGTTACTAAGATCAGAAGGAATATGACATAAGATTTAATGAAAATTGTTGGGAGAGAGGGCCACTGAAGTTTAAGATCATATAACATCAGGGCATGCATGAGCCATCTAGATAACAGAGGCAAGGTAGGTGCATATTCCAAGTCAACTATCGATTGTAGTATAGTGAAAAATGAGGGAAACATAAAAATATCCAGTCAAATGCAACAGAGCATATGATTATGAATTCTGTTACATAAATAATGACCCAATATTCAGAAGAACCATGACAAAACAATGAAGAATTCCATCATAAATGAGATCCATAATTATCCTAAGCATCGAAGGATGAACTCAAGACAACAACTTCAGAAATGGATATCAGATTAACATAAAGAAAACCCAAACTTGAAATCACACACCACAAGAATCTATGATAACAAAGGCGCAAACCTGCTCTGAGATTTTTATCAAAATATTTACATACACAGGGCCTGTTTTGATTCCAACCAACCAACCAACTAACTCCTTCTTCCTTGTCCATTACCATCTTAATTACATTTCATAAAGATATGTCATGGCTAGGTTCAATGCATGTTTCAATCCATGAACCCACTGTTTTTTGATAAAAAAATTAGATAAAGAAATTTTATAAAACATTTTTATCTTTCAAAGAGAAAAAAATAAAAAAATACTTTATATCTATCCTTTTGAATTATCTGGATAACAAACTTATCTCACAATATCCTATCCTAACATTAAAATCTCGGACTGATGATCAAATAGAAAAGGTAGCTTAGATTATGTTGTTTAACAGTTCCATGTCGGCATGCTTTCTTGTGTGTTGGAGGACAACTTGGCTGATGGCTGGGCACTGAGTAGGAAATGAACCATTCCTTACATTGTATGACCATCTCAAAATATCCAATCCACCTATGTGCATCATGTGCACAGCACTATGTAGCACCTGTGTAGCAAAATTTCAGAACTGTGTTTGGCACTTTCTTCCCACCTCAAATCAAAATAGGTGGTTATATCTACTCCACTGAAATTATATTATACACTAGCAACCTCCATAATGAAAAAATATCTATACATTTCCACATTTTCAAATCAAAATCCAAAATTTTCATCATTCTGTCCACAAAAAATGCAAAAATGGGCTACAAGTGACACATGTTACTCCCAAACTGTAGCACCTATGTAAAATATAAGATAGATTTTTGTATATGAGTTTGTTTTGAAGAAAAACCTCTTTCATTTTATTCAAAATATTCCCCAGATTCTCAAAAACTATTCTGAAAAATCATGGCTAACATAGGAAAATACAGAGTCTGAAAAATAGGCCTTTAAGATGCCTATGAAACTCCCGATCTATGATACCTATGTAGAAACTGGAAGAGGTTATTGTGCTTTGGTTCATGCTTAAGAAAAACCTTTTTCAATGTTTTGAAATTCAGCTCCATGTGGTTGGAAACAATGTTTCGAAATGATGACTAAAATAGGGTATTTTTGTGCAACACTGTGCAACGAACAGTCTGAGTAGCCCTCCATGCTTTGTATGGTTGCACACCTCCTCTGGAAAAACGGATCAACTGGGTAGGCTTAAATTTTTTGTGTGATGGTGTAGAACTCTTTAGGTAGGCTTTCCAACTCTTGCAAACCTCCTAAATGGTTGATACCCACTTGTGCAATGGTTGCATAGCAAAATTTTGAATCTGTGGTTGCACCATGTTGTCCATCAACTTGATGCTCTTTCATGCTTTTGGTGAACCCTTGATGACAGAAACTCGACAATGTTGGAAAGTGATCTTTGAGACTATGACAACAGTAGTGGTCATAGGCTCTACTGCTTCAAAAACTGAAAATAATTGGACGAGGAAAATACATTTGACGACAAAAAACCTAGGACCCTAACACTTTGAAAAATAATTTCCACTATTCAAAGCTTCCTCCTCTAAAGAAACATTGAGGGAGGAACTTCTTGAACTACGAGAAGAGTAGATCTAGATTTCAACATGACACTGTATGAATCCAAAGAAGAGCTTGCTTGATCGATAATCATTTATGCAAAAGAAACTATATTCTTCATGGAATCACTAAGATTCACCCTTGTTCAAACTGCAACCGAGATCTGCAAAGAAATCCACATGATCTAAGCATGGATCGACCAACTAAGGAAAAGCCCTAGCCACCGCTAGGTTTTCAAAGCTCCTTCCATCTCCTTTAGAATGCTTGACAGTGATTTTTGACCAATCAACTAGCAGCGCCCGACCACGATTTTTGGCTAGCTAGCTGGTAGCACCTGACGAAAATTTCTAGCCTAGATTTCCCAAACAGTGCCCATGATTTCCAACTGATTTCCTTGCTATAAAAAGCAAATATATCAATAATGTGAAATTTGGAGATATTTGACGAGAATAATAGTTTATCTTTTTATATAATAAGTTATTTTAATTGATTAGATACTTTGTTAATAATAATTTTGTTTCCTCAAAATTTTATACTTTATTGTATCTAAAGACATTTTACAATTTAACATGAGAAAAATGTTAGAGTAAATTGTTAAATAAGATATTGTAATAAATTATAAATTAAAAAATAATAATAAAATATAATGTTTAGCTAATTAAAAAAATAATGAAAAATAAAAATAATAAATCACCTAAATTTAAATAGTTATATTACCATTTTCATGTAGATTACCTATTTTCTTTTAATTTATAGTATGTATTCTCGCGTCACGGTGATAATTTATAGCACTTGGATTGGTTATGAACATAACTCATAGATTTGATAGTCATCTGGCTCATGTGACTCCCATAGTTGACTGGCACGAATGGATTCAATATATCACACTGGGTGTACTCCAGCTCAGGCAGAGCCAGGAGTTCTCCCTCGTCATTCACAAAGAAATCATGGTGGTTAATTGTGGGCATTCAAGGAGGTGGTGTATGGGCTACATCATGGCCAACACACCCGCCTCCCTCATTCTATTTACAAGCCGAGAATGTTCTCAGAAATGAATGCTTCTCTGCTTTGTAATGTCTATGTCCTCCTTTCGCCATGCCCACATTCCTGTTGATTTCCCTTCATTTGTTGATGGCTCCGTTTGTTGGGTTTTACAACATTCGCCATTGACACAAAATTAAAATAAGATGCCTTTGAAACTCCCGATCTATGACACTTGTGCAGAAACTGGAAGAGGTTATTGTGCTTTGGTTCGTGATTAAGAAAAACCTCTTTCCATGTTTTGAAATTCAGCTCCATGTGGTTGGAAACAATGTTTCAAAATGATGACTAAAATAGGGTATTTTGCGCAGCACTATGCAACGAACACTCTGAGTAGCCCTCCATGCCCTGTATGGTTGCACACCTTCTCTGGAAAAATGGATCAAATGGGTAGGCTTGAATTTTCTGTGTGATGGTGTAGAACTCTTTAGGCAGGCTTTCCAACTCTTGCAAACCTCCTAAATGGTTGATACCCACTTGCGCATCGGTTGCGTAGCAAAATTTTGAATATGTGGTTGCACCATGTCTTCCATCAACTTGGCACTCTTTCATGCTTTTGGTGAACCCTTGATGACAAAAACTCGACAATGTTGGATAGTGATCTTTTAGACTATGACAATAATAGTGGTCATAGGCTCTATTGCTTCAAATACTGAAAATCAATGGACAAGGGAAATACATTTGACGACAAAAAACTTAGGACGCTAACACTCTAAAAAATAATTTTCACTATTCAAAGCTTCCTCCTCTAAAGAAACATTGAGGGAGGAACTTCTTGAACTACAAGAAGAGTAGATCTGGATTTCAACATGACGCCATATGAAGTCAAAGAAGAGCTTGCTTGATCGATAATTGTTCTTGCAAAAGAAACTATATTCTTCATGGAATCACTAAGATTCACCCTTGTTCAGACTGCAATCGAGATCTGCAAAGAGATCCACATGATCTAAGCATAGATCAACCAACTAGGGAAAAGCCCTAGCCACCGCCAGGGTTTTCAAAGCAACTTCCATCTCCTTTAGAATGCTTGACAGTGATTTTTGACCAATCAACTAGCAATGCCCAACCACGATTTTTGGCTTGCTCGTTGGTAGCACCTCATGAAAATTTATGGCCTAGATTTCCCAACTACGCCCATGATTTCCAACCAATTTCCTTACTATAGAAAGGAAATATATCAATAATGTGAAATCTAGAGATATTTGAAAAGAATAAAAGTTTATCTTTTTATATAATAAGTTATTTTAATTGGTTAGATACTTTGTTAAAAATAATTTTGTTTCCTCAAAATTTTATACTTTGTTGTATCTAAAGACATTTTACATTTAACATGAGAAAAAATGTTAAAGTAAATTGTTAAATAAGATATTGTAATAAAATTATAAATTAAAAAAAACGATAATAAAATATAATGTTGAGCTAATTAAAAAAAATAATGAAAAATAAAAATAATAAATTTCCTAAATTTAATTTGTCATATTACCATTTTCATGTAGATTACATATTTTCTTTTAATTTATATTATGTATTCTCGCACCACGGTGATAATTTATAGCACTTGATTGGTTATGAAGATAACTCATAGATTTGATAGCCATCTGGCTCATGTGACTCCCATAGTTGACTGGCACGAATGGATTCAACATATCACACTGGGCGTACTCCAGCTCAGGCATAGCCACGGGTTCTCCCTCGTCATTCACAGAGAAATCATGGTGGTTCATTGTGGGCATTCAAGGAGGTGGTGTATGGGCTACATCATGGCCAGCGCACCCGCCTCCATCCTTCTATTTACAAACCGAGAATGTTCTCAGACATGAATGCTTCTCTGCTTTGCAATGTCTATGTCCCCCTTTCCCTTCATTTGTTGATGACTCCCTTTGTTGGGTTGCACAACATTCGCCATTGACACAAAATTACAGGCCAAACCCGAATATATGGTCTCTCTCCGAATCAAATAGATTAATGCCAATGGACCTCGCAGTTCCAAGTGCATCTTCATCTCTTCATTATCACTCTCCCTGCCAGTCTTCGAATTCCAAACACATTCGTCCACCCCTTCATATTCGTTTTAACGATGAGCACGTTCTTCGCTCAATCTCTACTGCTGAAAATGGACAAATTACTGAAAAACCAAAGGCCAGAATTCCCAATCCTTCAGTTCTGCAAGTTCCGAGGGAAGAATCCAATGCCAATCGCGGTACCAATACTTGCGCTTCTCTCTTGCAGGCAGCTACCAACATCCAACAACTTCATCAAATCCATGCGCACATGCTCAGAACAGGGCATTTCAAAAACGCATTTTTGATAACCAAGCTTTTGCATATGTATTCCAATTGTGGCAGCATGGACAGTGCCAGGTTAGTTTTTGACAGAAGAAAGAGACGAAATGCCCTGTTTTGGAATGTTATGATCAGAGGGTATGCGAGAAACGGGCTCTGTGAAGAATCCCTTCGACTCTATTACCAAATGCAGCAGGCGGGGTTACATCCAGATAAGTTTACGTTTCCCTCTGTACTGAAAGCATGTGCTGGTCTATCTGATCTACAAAAGGGAAAAGAGATCCATAAGGACATCATTGGAACTGAATTTGAGTGGGATGCTCATGTGGGTAATGCCCTTATACATATGTATGCCAAATGTGGGAGTATAGAGGATGCACGCCAAGTGTTTAACAAAATGTCTGAACGGAATTTAGTCTCTTGGACAGCCATGTTTTCAGGGTATGTTCAGAATGGATTTGCGGAGGATGCCTTGATGCTTTTCCATCAAATGCAGCTGGAGAACATGGCGCCAGACTCGGTAACCATGGTGAGTGCAATCCAGGCATGTGGGCATTTGGGCGATCTACAAAGAGGTCACCAGTTACATGGTTTTGTCATTCGAAAGGGATTGGATTCAGCTCTCAATGTGCAGAATTCACTTGTATTTATGTATGGAAAGGGTTGCAGAACTAAGGTAGCTTGCAAGTTGTTTGACAAAATTCAGAATCGGGATATCGTCTCGTGGAATTCCATGGTTTCTGTGTATGCACAAAATGGGCATCCGAATGAGGCCTTGAAGCTGTTTGTAAGGATGCAATTTGAAGGTGTTGCGCCTGATGCTGTCACCATAGTTACTGCTCTCCAGGCATCTGCTGATTTAGGAGTCCTGCAACGGGGTAAATTGATACATGATCATGTAATTCGAGTCGGATTTGAGTCGAATGTTTTTGTGGGAAATTCCCTTGTAGCTATGTATGCCAAGTGTGGGAGTGTGAGCATTGCACGGCAAGTGTTTGATAGGATGTTGCAGAAAAATGTGATCACGTGGAGTGCAATGATTGCAGCCTATGGGATAAATGGTATGGGCAGGGACGCCCTTGCTCTGTTTACCGAAATGCAGCAGTCGGGCGTGAAGCCAAATGATATCACTTTCGTTTCTGTTTTATCAGCATGCAGTCATGCAGGCCTTGTAAATGAGGCCTGGAAATACTTCAACTGCATGAGCCTACAATATGGTCTTTCACCCAAACCTGAACACTATGCCTGCATGGTTGACCTTCTTGGCCGTGCGGGGCAATTGGCTGAGGCACAAGACTTCATTGATAGGATGCCATTTGAACCTTCTGCTAGTGTGTGGGGGGCTCTGCTTGGTGCCTGCAGAATTCACCACAATATTGAGTTAGGAGAAAATGTTGCTGAACACCTTCTTAAGTTAGACCCACAAAATGCTGGTTACTATGTATTGATGTCAAACATTTATGCTGCAGGTGGAAGGTGGGATGATGTAGAAAAGGTTAGAACAATTATGAGAGACAGGGAAGTGGTGAAAAGACTAGCATCCAGCTGGATTGAATTCGATGGCAGAGTTCATTCATTCCATGTTGGTGACAGGTCACACCCTCAAATTGATGACATTTCTGCTACATTAGAGGTTTTATCTCTGCTGATGAAAGAGGTAGGATATGTACCTGA
Source organism: Pinus taeda (assembly GCA_000404065.3). NCBI lineage: Eukaryota > Viridiplantae > Streptophyta > Pinopsida > Pinales > Pinaceae > Pinus > Pinus taeda. The sequence goes on along the minus strand of APFE030316910.1, from coordinate 41,985 downwards.
TGTGAACTTTGTGCTGCATGATGTGGAGGGTGAAGTGAAGGAATCCATGCTTGGAAGTCACAGTGAGAAGCTGGCCATTGCTTTTGGGCTTATCAACACATACCCTGGGACTCCCATCCGGATTACAAAAAATTTGCGTGTATGTGGTGATTGCCATAGTGCCTCTAAATTCATTTCGAAAGTTGCCAAGCGAGAAATTATTGTGAGGGATGCACACCGATTTCATCATTTCAAGGATGGATTGTGTTCTTGCAAGGACTACTGGTGATGCTCACTCAATAACAAACAAAGGCTCAGTAATGAAGTTAATATTAATTCCCATCGGTTGGAAGCCTGGGATTCTTATGGTTGTTTCCATTATCCATAAATTCTTGGTTTTTTATGCAAAGGTTACGACTAAAACATAATTCCATATTTATTGCATACCAATTTTCTCACCATGGCTTTGGAGGCGCACTGGTTTTTTACAATTTCCATCCTACAGAAGTGGTTGATGATAAAGGATGTAACAATTTTGTAATTGAGAAAGCGATTCATGGTGCCCAAGTTTAACTTAATCATCATACGAAAGTGAATTATGTTTTTGATAACGCACTTCGAGCCACCAAGTAAGGCACTTTCGCACATCGTTTATTTGAAGGAAAAACTTCTCATGGTGTTGGAGGGGACTTTATTTAAATGTGGCTAAATTTGATTTGTATAAGTAGAAAATTAGATTCAAAAACTAGATTCAACTTGTCTGTAACTGAATTCAACTTAAAATACATCTTTGAGAGTATTTCAACTAACTTCTTAGGAATCAAGATATGTTTGGGCCTAATGGTTAAGAGCATGTGTTTCCTCTTAAGAGATTATGAGTTCAAAATCAATGGGGGTAGAGTATGTATGCCTTGGTAGACTTAATAGTCAAATCGCTGCGCGAAAGTGGATCCTTTGTCCTACAAACAAGGGGTGTCATATACCAATTTTGTGTTTGATTTGCCCATGACCATAAAATTAAATAATAATAATAATAATTGCTTTATTTTTCTGAGTAATGAGTATTTTCAAAACCTATCTTGGTTAGTTAATCAAGAATTTGGGCTGTTCAAATCCTTTTTTAATGAAATCATATCCATAAAATGGCTTAGTTTTGTTATGAAACTAGTTCACAAAAGATAGAAAACCTAGATCAACAACTTAGAAATAAGTCTCTTCAAAGGGGCAACCTTTTCTACATTACACAAATGAATAATTTTTGGATGACTCCAATGAGTGAACCTCCTTTCTATAGATAAGAGTATAAGGGGTCACAATATAATCAGAGTCGACATAGCAATAATAATGTAAGGGCACCACAATAACAACAGTGGGCTTCTATGGGACACAACAATAACAATAAGGGGGCTACACTAATAACAATGAGGGAATACATTAGTATTATAGGGACTTAACGTACCCCTCCAAAAAAAAAGTGTTGTCCTCAATGCTTGAGTAGTTCTTGATGCTTTTATATAAAATTTTCATCCTCCTATGTGAAATCTTCCATGGGTAAGTTTTTCCACTTGATGAGATACTCTGAAATTGATCGATTTCGTTAGTGTTGAGTTCTTGTTTCCATGACTTTTTCAAGTTCCAATATGGTTTTTCCTTCCTCATCAAGTTCTGACAATATTGTTTGAACTAAGCGCTTGTCACCTATAACTTTATTTAAGCATGAAACATGGAAAGTTGGGTGCACTCTGAAAGATGTAGGAAGCTCCAATCTGTATGCCATAGTAACAATTTTTTGCAATACCTTGTAAGGACCATAATACTTTGGTGATAATTTATTATCCTTCTTAGCTTGTTTGAGGGACATTTGTTTGTATGGTTGTAGTCGTAAAAATACTCAGTTGCCTACATCAAAACTTCTTTTGCTGCGATGTTGATCTGCCTGTTGTTTCATTCTATTTTGCGCCGAAGTGAGGTTATCCTTTAAGAGTTGGAGAATTTGTTGTTGATGCTCTATGTGGTCTTCCACTGCTTGAACCTTAGAATTCTCTTAAAAATGACGTGATGGATGGTGGATGATATCATAAAGTGCCATAAATGGGATCATTTTTGCTGCAGTATGGAAAGAAGTGTTATACCACCATTCAGCCAGAGGTAACCATTTGACCCGTTGTGTTTGTTTATCAGATACAAAGCAACGAAGATATTTTTCCAAACATTTGTTTATTATCTTAGTTTGCCTATGTGATTGAGGATGATAAGATGAGCTATGAGCTAATTGAGTACCTAGACAAGAAAATAATTCCATCCAAAAATTTTGAGTGAAAATAGGATCTCTGTCGCTTACAATAATCTTTTGGTTTCCCATGTAGCTTTTGAATTGTTTCCACAAATGTAGTAGCCAATATACTAGCTTTAAATGGATGAGATAATGTACAAAAGTGTGCATACTTGGTAAGTCTATCAACTACCACCATGATGACACTTTTTCCTTCAGATTTGGGTAAACCTATGATAAAATCCATTGAAACATCCTTCCAACGTTGACTTGGAATGGATAAAGGTTGTAACTGACTTGGGGTCTTAATTGTATCAATTTTATTTTGTTGGCAAACCAAACATTTTGTCACAAACTTTTGAATATCGGCTTTAAGGCCATCCCAAAAAATTTCCTTCTTAATCCTGTGGTAAGTTTTTAAAAATCCCAAGTGCCCTCTTAAGGGATAGGCATGCAATTGCAGAAGAATCTTTTGTTTGAGTTGAGAATTTTTACAAAGATATAAACGATCTTTGTACCATAATGCATCATTTTTCTAGCTAAATGTATCAGATGTACTACGATCTTGCTACAACTTTCAAATGAGTGCCCACACTTCTTCGTCATTCTTTCATTCATCCCTCGCTATGGTTATCCAATCTAATTGGATAATAGAAATGGCACAAAGCAATGTTTCCACATCTTCATCCTTTCTTGAAAGTGCATCTACAACAACAATTTGCTTCCCTTTTTTTGTAGATGATTTCAAAGTCATAACTCAACATCTTTGTGACCCATTTTTGTTGTTCCTTTGAAGATAATCTTTGTTCTAAAAGGTATTTAAAACTATCATGATCTATTTTTACCTTGAAGTGCCTTCCCATTAGGTAAGGTCGTTATTTGTTAAGTGCATGTAGTATTGCCAACATTTCCTTCTCATAAATAGCCTTATGCAAATACTTTCCTTTGATTTGACGACTTTCAAAAGCAATGGGTCTTCTTTCTTGCATTAAAACAACACCAATTCCATTTCCTGAGTCCTCACATTCCATAATAAAGGTTTTTGTGAAGTATGGCATAGCTAAGACCGATGCTTGGCACATTGCTTTTTTAATATGATCAAAGGCCTTACTTGCTTCTGGAGTCCAAGAAAATGCATCTTTCTTTATTAATGTTGTTAAAGGTGATTAACAAACTTGCAATAATACCCATAGTTCTTAACAAATTTGCAATAATACCCTGTCAACCCGAGATATCTTCGTAGATGCTTTATGGATGTGGGGATTTTCCATTCTTTAATGGCTTTAATTTGGTCAAGGTCTACCTTAACACCCCCATGAGATACAATATTACCCAGATATTCCACCTCTTGTACTCTGAAAAAACATTTGGAGGTTTTTTCATTTAATTGTTTCTCCTCTAATAGCTTGAGCACCCTGTCAACATGGTCAACATGATCCTTCCAATACTTGATGTAGATTAATGTATTATAAAAAAATACTAACACAAATTTTCTAAGGAAGGATTTGAAAATGGAATTCATCAAACCTTGAAATGTAGAAGGTGCATTGGTATGGTCAAAATGCATGACAAAAAATTCATAATGACCTTCATGATTTCTAAATGTTGTTTTCCAAACGTCTTCAGTTTTCATTCTTATTTGATGATATCCACGAAGATCCAACTTGGTGAAGTAAATTTCTCCATGTAATTCATCTATTAATTCATCAATGACATGAATAGGAAATTTATCTTTAACAGTGAGCTTTTTGAGCTCCCTATAATCCAGACATACACACCATGATCCATCTTTCTTGTGCACCAATACTACCGCAGCAGTGAAAGAACTTTGACTAGGTTGAATTATACCTGCCTCTAGCATTTTTACAACCATACGTTCAATTTCGCTCTTTTGGGCATATTAACAATACCATAGTGACGCTACAGATGTACGGGGACAAGTTCTTTCTTGGTCTTCTGCTGGTGCCTTGTGGATTCAAAGGTACAAGGAGAGGTACACCATTTGCTGCCCAGACTGCAACAGAAAATGTTATTCGTGCATTAATGGATCGGGGTATGGAACGAGTAGAAGTTATGATAAGTGGGATATTTGTAAGGCCTAATGTTTGGAGGAATACTTCTTGGAATCAAATGAATAGCATGTTCATTATCACGAATATGTGGGAGGCCTTTGGAAGTCTCAAATACCTTGGAATGATTGTCCAAGACCTTTTGAAGGTCTCAAGAAATAGATGATTTCGATGTTTGAACCTCTAGAGAACATAATTGTGTAATTATGCCCCGTTGTTCTTTATTTAGAAGCTTTGTCATGCTATTAGAGCTGATTATCTTTTTTGGTTTCTCTATGATACCCTTTAATACAACTTCCTTTCCTTCAAAAAAAAATTCAAAAAAAGGTTTTTGAAAATTAAAAGTTATCGTACCCAAAAATTGTAACCATTGGACTCCTAGTACAACATTAGCACCACCCATTAGAATGGAAAGCATTGGATGATTCAATACATATTCTCCCATGGATAGCTTGATATTATGGCACTTTCCAAAACAATTTATGGTTCTTCTATTTGCAACCATCACTTGACACATTGACACTAGATATAGGAAGTGATTCAATTCCTTTGCTATCTTACAATGAATAAAATTATGGGTACTATCTGAATCAATCAACACTATCACCTTTTTCTTCTTGATATGTTCTTCTATCTTAAGAGTTTGAGGAGTGGTAATTCTTTCCAATGCACTACAAGATATGGTCGGATTCATTTTTTCTTTCTCTGGGGTTGATTCATGGTGTATATTGTCTTCTTTTGATGTTTTTTGTTCCTTTTATTCCTCCTCTTCACAATCTATGTAGAATAGTTTTTTCTCAACACATTTATGACGTTTAGTGTATTTTCTATCACATAGTTTTTCTTTCAACTTTTCTTGCCACCCTAAATGTCTTCTCCAAGGAATCAGGTTCCCAAAGACGAACCTCATGTTGGATGTTATCTTTTAAAGTTGCTATGAAGACATCAATCCTATGTTGCTCTGAAATATCGGTTATCCTAATATTCAATTTTTGGAAGTTTTCAACGTGCTCTGTCATTGAACCCTTTTGTTTGATATTTATCAATTAGCTTAAGAAAGTGTTGCTATTTGTATCTTCATAATTTGCTACCAGTTCTTCCATAAAAATTGACTAGGTGACAAGTGGTTTACTAGAACAAAGCCATCTATACCATACAGAATGATTAGGTTCTAAATATAAAGATGCAATATGTACCTTTTGTGAGTGTGCACATCCTGTAGATCAAAATATTGCTCCATTTGTATTATCCAAGTTACCAGATCCTTGCCATCAAACTTCCTAATCTCTATCTTTGGAATGTGGTGGTTCTTAAACCCACATGGGAGTCTGTAAAATCGCGATTGATATTTCTTTTGTCTTCATCATGATTTTCATGGATTTCCTTGTCACCAATGGATGTCTTTCTTCTAGCAACTTTTCCAAACTTTCTTTCAATCCATCTATCTTAACATTCATCATTGCTTCCATGACTGATTTTAAACCATCATTCAAAACTATCATGTCCATTTTTATACCATCTATCTTAACATTCATCATGGCTTCCAATTCAATTTTTGGAGCAACGAAACCCTATAATCTAAAACTCTGATAGCAAATGTTATGAAACTAGCTCACAAAAGATAGAAAAGATTGATCACTGACTTAGAAATAAGCCTCTTCGAGGGGGCATCCTCCTTTACATTACACAAATGAACAATTATTGGATGATTCAAATGACTCAACCTCCTTTCTATATATAAGAATTTAAGGGGTCACAATATAATGTGAGCCGACACAACCATAATAATGTAAGGGCACCACAATAACAATAGTGGGATTCTATGGGGCACAACAATAACAATAAGGGAGCTACACTAATAACAATGAGGGAATAATGGGATTCTATGCGGCACAACAATAACAATAAGAAGGCTACACTAATAACAATGAAAGAATACACTAGTATTATAGGGAATTAACAAGTTTGATTCATGTTCTTTTTCTTTTAGGAGGCACCATCATTGGACCTGACTATTTATAGTGTCATTGGTCATACAACTTGAGGACCCCCCTCTACTAGTTGAGGGTTTTCTCCCACCAATTACAGGTTGAGACAAATGACCACATTTCTTATGCTGAGAGGGTCTATCATCTTTTTTCTCTCTAGGAGGTGGGATATGAGGAGGACTTCATTTATCATGAGATCCATGGGAGGCCATTGTTTGTATAGAGACTCTAGAGTCTCCCTATTTTCCCTTTTCCATATCTAGATCAAATATGCTTAGCTCTCTACCTATGAGAGACTGTCACTTGCAAACATAGAGCTTTATAGGAGACCCTTGGTGTCAATCCTAAAGTTCCTAGGTTGATCACCTCCTTCTTTCAACTCATTCAAGATGTTGACCGTACTAAGTTTCATTTAGATGTTTTCACTTTATAAAGAGAGACACGGGTTAGTGAGATAATGTTCTTTGCAACATGCTATTATCAAAGAACCCTAGTTCCCTCGCTTTTATTCAAAGTGTAGTGGATATGCTTCTATCCAACATGGAGGGAGGACCATCCAATTCCCTCTTCCTGCATTCTAGGACATGGTGACATGGTTGCATTACTATCTTCCTTTATACTTTTGGAGTTCCATCAACCTTGGATGTTAGACAACCTTATAGGACAAGCATGCTACCACGAGGGCTTCATTGGGGTAGCAATACCATACCATGTGCATTCATATTAGGGGATATATATTAGAAAAAAATGGCATAATACATTGAGCGTATAATAAGGGGTAAAGAGATTTTGTATTGGTAAGTATAAAAAATTGAGCTCAAAGTTAATGAAAAAATATAAAGGGGTACAAAAAATGTTAATGAAAAAATGGATACCTACAATGTCTAGTGAAAGTAGAGGTCTTTTAAATTGGAAAGGTGTATTGGGTTTGCATTCGTAGAAGGTTAAATAATGTGATTTTAAAATGTATTTTTCAATATGTAGTCAAATTAGGGGTATTGTTTAGTATGTCACAAACACATATGATACGCCAAATGTTCATTGAGTGAAGTCCCTGTGCATACTACCTTCTCTGAGGGCTATCCAACATAGCTCTCTTATCCTTGAATATTCTCTTATGGATACCATCAAATGTTATGTTGGTTTTATTAGTCATGAATGATGACACAATCGGTCCCTTCACTTCCTTTTGAGATTGATACAAACATGTGAAAGTGTTGATCTCTAGTCTTAATTTCGATGGTTGGCCTTCATATTACCTAAATATCAATTTGTACATGTATATGGATTTTATGCTTTAGGTTACCCATTTTTTGGATTTACGACGACCTCACTATGTTTATCATGTTTACATTGTTCGTATTTTTTTACCATCTTAGCATATAGTTACTTTTCTCGTCCCTAGGGTTCTTTTTACCCTAGTTTTTTTCCATTTTGATGGAGGGTTCTTTCTACCCTAATTCTTTTCCATTTTGATAGATTTAAATTTGATTCCTATTGAATTACCTTGGACATTCTTGGACACTAATATATTGTCTTTCCTTCTATTGCTTAATCTTTATGCAATTTTTAAAAATAAGACACACCCAAAAATTCATTGGTTTTAATAGTTGAACTTATGAGGCAACAATTTGACCTCATTTGAAGCACATTTTCAACAAGTTTGATATGTAGTTGCTAGAGAAGGAAAGAGGGTGCAAAATTCTTGGTAGAAGGAGAAAAGCTTAGCGAAGAAGAGGTAGCCCTAGGGAATACATTTGGAGAACATTTTCTCTTGCTTATGATTCACACGTGCAAAATTCAGAAGTTGTAGGAGGGACGAAGTTGCAAGGCTGCAATAGGGCTAAAATTCTAAACCTGGGAAGCCAAAATCTAGGGCTGTTGTTGGGTAGAAGGTGGTGAACAAGAAGAGACCACTGAAGTTTGCATAATCATCTTGGAAGGTTGACTTGGTAGAGGAAGAAGGTCTCGTGGTATGGTAAAAGGTCTTGAATTGTGTCAAGTTTTATTTAAATCTACTAGTGGAAGAGTTTCACTGGGTTTTCCCATATAGATGGATTTTAGCCTTGAATGAATGTCTATATTTGGTGTCTTTGATCTTCATGTTTTTATTTAATGGTTTCTTGAGGAAAAGAAGATAAACGAGAACTTAAAAAATGCTATTAAGAATGATAAGCTTCAGTGTTGCAACAATAATGTTGCAACTCCCAAGGCTTTAATTATCAACCCATGGTTCGTACAAACTTAAGAGGTTTCAGCACTATACATGCAACATACAATGTTCCATTCGTTCGCTGCCATGATGTAATGGAGTGAATGTAACCAAATCCTAAACTAATTGCAGAAATGAAAATGCTCGAAATGGAAACCTTAACCTATTGCAGGAGAGAAAATACAAGGAAATAAAACTTATTCTAATTGCATACAACAAAGATCATGAATTAAATATAAATCGTTACATTTCAAAGAGTTTAAATCCATAGACAGAGTTCATTGGAGGCGACAATCAAGAAAATCATTATTGTATTATCCAATTCATAAATCTGTCCATTAATCCAAATTGTTGAGATGTTTTATAGGGGTAAAAAGGCAAGTCCTAGGTGGTATTTATTCCTCCTCAATCATGGATTTAGATCATATGAGTTATGATTCAACTCTAAGGTACACCAACCAATGTTTTTGAGCAAATCTAGGTAAGTATATACATGTTGGAAGAGTGCTACATGAAGTTACAGGTGCTGCTACAAAAAGTTACAAATTTGTTACAAGAAGATATAATTCACTAAATGACCAAGTAAATCAAATAAAATTCGGATGGGATTTTTTTTTTATTAAATAAGATGTCTTAAGTCTCCATTCCAAGTGGAATCACTAAGCAATACCCCTGTTAACACATGCTAAAAAATAATAGAAAATTACTAGTCTAAAATCTAAAATTTCGAGAACTAGTGAGCTAGTTAATCTATCAAATGTCTAACATAATCAAGTGAGAATGCAATGGGGTAAATTTCTTTATTAACCTAAATTTTTTTATGATCTAATTCAAGTGGAATCAAATCAATTGAATCTCATTAGCAGGTTCTAAAAATAACAAAAAATTACTACCATTTGCCATAAGAGACTTCAAGAAATTTAAATTTGTGAATAAGAAAACTAATCCAAGTATCTCAATCATTACTGTGACCTTCCAAAGCTGTTCCAAGGATGAAATAATGCTTGTAATCCTTCATAAGAACTTACTTCAACTATTTAACCCAATCCTACAACAAGAAATCATCAATACTAAATGCAGAAATAGGAAAAATATAAGAACAAGATATGCATGTGAATAAAAAGTGAAAAGAAGAAAAATAACTTACACAAAAGGGATATGAGGCTCCTGAGATAGCCAATCCCAAGGGAACTGAGAGTCCTATGAAGAAGACAAATATTTAGAAGCTGAACATGGCACCAATATTAATTATTTTCATCAATACAATTACATCCCCGCAAGAAATGAAAGTGGCGCTGCAAAAATACGAGCTCTCTCCACCAGAAGAGTAAGAAAAATCAACCGCCAAATGAAAATTCGACTTGGTACTTATAAAAAATGACTAGGAAGCATTCGCCATGAAATGATGAAGCTTTCCCCTCCAAATTCCTTCAAATCATGGATCTAGCTCTCAACACTAGGAATCTGCATTAAATAACAGGGAAGATATTCCTAGATTTTCTCAATCATTGGAGCTCCAGAATCTGTGCAATAATTTTAGAATATCTTGTTGATTTATTATTCAATATTGACCCTCTTGTAGTAGGGAGCAAGTCTTTAAATTATCCCCTCTTCCAAATCTCTATAATCTGTTCAATATCTTCACAATATTCTACAAAAATAAATAATATTAGGCACAAATATGAAATTATCCATAAACCTTCCTAATGAACATATTAAAGCTAAAAAAACATTATTAAGTGTAAAATGAAAGGTTTAATATAGCCTTAATGTGCCTAAGAAAGGTTAGATGGACCTTTATTTATGTCTAATTTGGAGGCCCATCATACCCCTTATTGAAATTGTTGCTTATCCTCTGAGCAACCTATTCATCCTGCTCGCCTTATTGTTTTTCATGTATGATGACATGTTTCATGCTTTGTTTCATGGCATATTTGATGCTCTTTCTTCTTCTCTTTTTGCTACTGCATTTTTCTATCTCAGTTTCCCAAGGGAGCCCTACTGTAGGTTTAGGTTGTTTCTTTCCCTCAGGTTATTCTTCAACTGTAATGAGTTGCACACAACCTCAATCTAGTCGAAACTAAATTTTGCATGCAAAGAGGTGGCGTGTCCACCTTTTTTTTGTTTTTGTTTTTCATTTTTTTCCCATTATCTTTTCATTTTTTTTCAACTTTTCTCTATTTTTTTATTGCATGCAAAATAAACTCAAAGCTCTTTGAGTTCACACTCCTTGTCTTCCATCATGTCTAAATGATTACATCCCACTTTCTCAATTCCTTTTCACTTTTGTTTTGTCCTCTCTTCCATGTGTGGGTGTCTTGGTGGAAAAATGAATTTAATTGCTAGATAGGGCCAAGGTTGCTCTGCTACTAATATTGGCTATAAAATTTTTTTCCTTCATACACTTCTAATGTTTTTCAAGCCAAAATAAGTTCGTAAGAAAGGTTTAAAGGATTGCATACCTCAGCCTTACCCTTGATGTGTTTTTGCAGGTGATATTGAAGTTGCTAATATGAATGTTGAAGTTTCCTTTGGTGGTCCTGAAGCTGCTGCTAATGTCTTGAAGCTGCATGTGATAATCTGTTGGAGGTCCTACTGCTGATGGCCTTGAATTTGGAGGCCTCCTAGGTTTTTTTGTTATTTTTGTTGTTGCTTCACATCCTTGGCTAAAATGTTGCTGCTGAGCTTCATAACATGATGATTTCAAAGGTGTTAACTTCCTTTGTTGTGCTGATACATAGGTCTTAATAACATAATTTTATTTATTTATTTATTATATATATATATATATATTTTTTTTTTTTTTTTTAATTATTTATTTATTATTTATTTTTATTTTTTTTGACTGATGTAATATTTTTTGTGTGCAGGCCTATTTCTAGAATTCAATTTGTTTTTGTTGGAGTTGAGGGATGTCAGCCCACATTCTAAACCTCTGTCTTCCAGTTACCGTGCGCAAGTTGTCTTAGTCAAATCTGACCTTCTTGGAGTGTTGGGCTTGGCCATGGGTGATGTTAACATTCCCCACACTTTTCAAAACTATCATACACCCTTCCAATACTTCATCTCACTATTATTTTCCTCCAAAACCCCTTAGCCAACTTCTTGTAGTAGTTTAGGACATCCTATAGCAATACAGGGAATCCTGTAGCAACATCTTGTAGCAAACCTGTAGTAGACTTGTTTTTCCCATATATCCCAAATGGTATACTGGATTGACCTAAAATGTTTTGAGCATGTTTCCATCATCCTTATGCGACTCCCCATAAAAAATATATTGGCCAATGGGTGCACAAATCTCAAGAAAAATTAAAAATGGTTGTAGGTGATGGGGGTTGATTTCTCAAAAACTATGCATTGGAATTTGCAGAAATTACTTGGGCATGTTACCATCATCCATATGCATTTCCCCATGAAACAACTTGGCAAATGGATGCAAGAATATTGAGAAAATTTAAAAATGGTTGTAGGTGATGGAGGACAATTTATCAAAAAGTGTGTATTGAAATTTGTTGAAATTTCTTGGGCATGTTACTATCATCCATATGAATCTCCCTCTGAAAGAAATTGGCAAATGGATGCACAATTTTCAATATATGCAAAAAATAATTTTCTTCTCTGTGTATTTTTACTTCCTATAGAAAAACATAGCCTTGGTGTAGCATTTTAGGACAACAAGGAAAATGAGTGGTAAAATATTGGGAATGATGAGTGGATGGTGGAAATAGATGAGGGTGATAGATTGGCATGTCCTTGGTCCCTCTGTAGAATCTGAAAAAATGAGGAGAAAATCCAAGTTTGACTTCCTTTGACTAGGCTTTTGATAAACTTTCCTTTTGGTGGCTAACTTGTTTTTGTTGCTTGCAGATGTTGGGAAGTGTCCGCATTCACGAGAAAGACACACATAGAGAAATATTTTTTTATTATTTTTTTTAATTTTCTTATTCTAGGCCTACTAGCCACCTCAATGAGGTTTTCAACTAGTAGGTATACCTAGGTGCCTCAACAGATATTTTCACCTAGGATCTTTTCTTTTTCTCCTTTTTCCCAACCCATTGATTGGATCATGGAGGTTTTCAATCATTGAGCCAATCTCAGATGCCTCAATGGAGGTTTTAATCTGAGATTTTATTTTTTTCCCTCATTTTCCATTTTTTTTCTATCCTACTCTACTTGAAAGACAACATCCCTTTCAAGTATAAGAATACTTCCAATGGAGTCTTGTGGACATCAAGATGATAGATAAACTGATGTGTAATAGACTTGAAATATATGCTTTGAAATGTACTTGAATTTTAGAAACCAAAAGCTTTGATTGAGATGAGATCAGGTATTGTTGAAGAAGAGTATGTGGCTGAAAATCACTGATTGTATGGAACCATATTTCAATATTGTTTTGATGCCCTTGGTCTACTTGCTGATTTGGATCATCTTGGATGTCTTCTTCTTCCATGAAGTTCATATTTGCTTCTTCTTTCTGATTATTCTCTTGAACACATGGAGGATCTGATGGTAAACATGGGGTAACTTCTCAATCTATGATTTTGATGTTTGCTCTTGATAAAGTGTAGCCCATGATTCTTTGGTCTTCTCATTTGAACCTTGTTTTTCGAAATGTTGTCCTTAATGACATCAAGAGAATATATTTTTTGCAATGCTCTTCTTGAGCTAAGATGAATACAATTGAGATCAAGAGGAGATGTTTGGAAGTGTTGTGACTCAACATTGTAACTCGGCTGAGCTAGTTGTGTGGGATTGGAAATGGTGGTACATGTAGTTGTGTGGGAATGAATCTTTGAGATGGATGTGGTTGGGTTTCTGGTTGTGGTGGAGGTGAATGGTGGGAATGACATGGAGTTAGGTATGGAGGATATTGAGGAAAACATTGAGGATATTGTGGATGACTCCCATAAGTTCCTTGCCAACCCTGTTGCCAAGAGTGGTTTTGGGGTTGAGATGACCAAGGTTGCTAAGGAAAGGGTGTGTTCCAATACTTTGATATGGATGTGCATAAGCTTGAAATTGTGAATTAGGCTCTTGCATCATATCAGGTTGAATAGACTGCCATCGTCCTCTTGGAGCTACATAACATAGCTGAATTGGAAATTGACCTGTTCTGTTGTCCTCTTGGTAAACTTCCTTGAACTTGGTAATGAGGGGCAATATTTAACATCATGTGATTTTGCATGGGAAACACAAATATCAACATCTTCTTTTTGCTCATTTTGTATTCTTATCATTTATACTTGTTCACTTGGATTGCTAAGAATTTATGTTTTGAAGTTATCAAAAAAAATTCCAAGTTTAGCTTGACTTACCTATCTTGATGTTGATTGACTTACTCTTGTCATTCCTCTTGATATGTGTTTGCATGTTTCACAAATTTCTTCAAATGATAATTGGTATACATCACTTCTACTCATGAGATCAAGGAGATCAATCCATTCATACCTAATTGGTCTAAGTAAGAGGTTTTTAGTGTGTAAGATCCTAAATGATGTTCGTTTTCCCTCTTAACATTATACATGAACCTCTCTATTAGATCCTCAAGGCTCTCATCTTATTTTTGATGCATTCAAAGGATTTATTCTTTAAGATCATGATATTTATATTTTTCTAGAAATATCATTTGCATATCATTCCATGATCTTATTGAATTAATTCCTAAACTCGTGAACCATTTAATAGCTCTATCCTTCAATGTTTGATGAGCCTCATCATTGAGTAATTATATGGGATTGAATTCACCTCCTAGCTTAGTCAAACCAACTTTTTTCACAACTTATTACATGTTTTTGAATATATTTTTTTTATGAGATGAGTTAGAGTTGGATGTTATGCCTAGTGGACTAATATGCATTAAATGCAAGATTGAAGGAGAAAATCAAGGAATTTTGGAAAAGACTAAGGTTAAAACTCGAATGGGACAAGGGAGAGGGATTGTAGGGGGTAAATCCTCCTCATTTACTTCTCCCCCATTCGAATATTCGTCCATTTATCACACTATATTGGAGTGCAAGAAGCCAAGTCATGAGGATTAGAAGGAAGCCGAGCAAGTGAGATATAAAGAGCTAGTTTATCTCGAGTTTGGGAGCCAAGCCTCCCTAACTTTAAGGAAGTTTTTGGAGACTTTATTTGTATAAGTATAAAGGCCTAGAGCCTCATTAGGATTCGAATTTTTGTTGTAAAACTCTAAGTTATTTTCGACCTCTAGACTTGTGAAAGTTTTATTGATGTAATTTTCTGTTTTGGTAATAAGAATGAGTTTTGTTTTGAGCAAGCACTAAGTCAACTCAGAGGGTTGAAGCTCTTGGGTTAGGGCCCAACCATAGAAGCCAAGGCTCCTATTTCTCGTATCTGTATGTTTAGATTAGTCTCATAGCTTCATTGTTAATTTTCCTTTAGATGTATTTTCATTGCAAATAGTGTAGATTGGATTGGTTGTTTATTAGTTTGCTTCCATTTGTGCAATACCTCAGTAGAAGGTTAGCCTAGATATAATGAATACCACAAGGCTATTAGTAGACGTCTTGGCCTCATTTCCTCCTTTTGGGATCATTATTTGAGGAAGGGACCCTTATGCAGAGCCAAAAATATAGATTTCTATTTCTTGCATGAGATTTAGAGTTTTCAAAGTAGGATTTCATTTCGATCTCTTCTATCTTCATTCTTACAATCAATCTCATCCATGCCTTCATTCCTTTCAGCAACTTTCCTCATGTATAATGTAGGTAGTTAGTTCATTAATTATTCTTTTCTAGCTGATGAGAATGCTTCTTGTTCACATAGCTTTTTGGAAATTATACATGTTTTATGTAGAGCGGGTTCTTTAGGAGTAGACAAAGACTTCACAACCAATAACCACCTTGCACTTCATCCACCATAGTCATTCCTTGTTTTCACCATTTCCTTCACTAGCTTTCATCATTTTATATAGAAATTCTTCCAAGCACATTGAGTGAATCCAACCATCTTCTATTCTTGTTGTTGACTTATGAGTGATGTTAAAATTTTTGCATTTCATTCCACTCATCTACCACCTTCCCCAAGCCTTTCAACACCTTCCATTTTTCTCTCGGTTGTATCCTGTACGTTTACAAGGAATCCCGTAGGTTTCTAGTACATCTTGTAGGTTTTCCTGAAATTGCTTGTTTTGAGGCCAAATTGAGGGAAAACCTCTAGGAAGTCACCAAAGGTTTCCCAAGGGGCTCCCACACATTCTGACCATCTCCTAACCCTTCCATCCATCCTCAACATCCTTAATTCACCCGCCACATCACCAAAAGAAATTAGTTTGCATACTTGATTTTGCATGAAAAGATAAAAATACAAAAATAGAGTATTTCAGTCCCTTTACTTGCACATTAGTGATGTTTGATGCTTTTTACTTCCATGCTTAGATAATAGCATTTTGTTCATGTTAATTTAGCATTATTGCAAAGCATAGTTTTTTGGTAGTTAATTAGGAAATGGTGTGATTTAGCATTGAATTTCAATCTTTTTCATTATTGCGGTAGAGTAGCTCCCCCTTAGAGTAGATTTCCCTTTCTTCCATCAAGAAACCAAGTTCTTCTGGCTCCATAGAAATCTAGCTTAAAAACCCCAGTGGTCTCTCGCCAGCTGAACCATGACAAAAGGCAGAACCATCACTTTTAGTTGTGTATACAACACTATCACCTCTGAGTTTGTATGAACCCTGGGTTGATAAAGTAAAGCCGGTAGCCTAGGAGTTGCAACATTCTTGCTGCAATACTGGCACTCATCAATTTTTGGCACCGCTTCCAGGGAGGTGTCTAAGTAATATGTGATTACTGCTTTCTTTCTTCTATTTCTTGTCTCTAATATTCTGCTATTAGTTTATTTCTGCAAAAGAAGTTTAGTTGCTTCCTTTTTCATTTTAAATTTTCTGCTTTCCTTTCCATTTTGCAAGCAAGATTTCAATTCAACAAGTAGTTTTTTCATTTAGTCAGTAGTTTTCATTTAATAAACAATTTCAATTATGCAAAGTACTTTCCAAGTTTGAAAAAAAAACACAAAACCAAACCAAAAACATTTCCTTTCATGTGTCATAGGAATAGAGACAAATTAAGGAATTTTTTGCCAAATACCCCCACTACATCAAACAACCAACCTTCCTTCTTCTTTAGTGGCTCTGAACTGGAGGAACCCTTAAGTGAGAAACTTGACATATTTAAAGAACCTATAGGGGAAGAAGAAGAAGAAGAACCCATTCCTACAGAACCAAGGACTGAAAACAGGAATGACAGAGGGAATAGAGAGAGAGTTGAGGGTGCCTTCCTCGTGATGGAAACCAATGGGGACACTAAGATGAAAATTATAAGCCCCTCTTCCCTACCTCATTTTTATGGCTTGACCATAGAATATCCTGGCACTTTTTTATTCGAGTTTGTTGTTATATGCCGAACCTATGACTATACAGATGAGGAACAGAAGTTAAAACTATTTCCATCTACCCTCAAGGATGCAACATTGTGCTAGTTCATGAGTTGACCTGGGGATAGAATCACAACTTGGGCTTACATGCAGCAAGCCTTTAACAACAAGTATCAAGGCTACTGTAGGTCAAAGGATAATAAAGAGGAAATTTTTAGGATGACGATAGGAAATGATGAATCCCTAGAGGATTATGAAGAAATATTCCATCTTAGTTACAAAAGGGCCAGGTGCACACTTGACCCTGAGTCACTAAAGCTGGTCCTACTTAAGGGAGTTAGGGAAGATCTTCTGGATACCCTACGCTTATTAGTAGGAGATGATATCTACTAATTACCCTATGAGGATATCAAGATTGTCTTTAGAAACCATTCTAGGGTAGCTGGGAAAAAGGGTGGGGGTAGTCAACCTATGGTTAGTACATCCTCTTTCAACTCATCCATCAAGGGTGAAATTGGAAACATGCTGGAAGATTTCAAGAGTGAGATGATGCAAACCCTTGCCATACAAATGGACACTATGCACATTAAGAGAAATCAGGAGGAAGAAAAGAGAGCCTTAGCCATTTTCTATCCTAGATGCACCAGGAGGCACCTTAGGAATGAATGTCAATTGAATTCTATTGAAATTTGCTTAGTTTGTGAAGAAAACCACTCCAAAGAAAAGTGCCCTTCTTTTCCTGGACTAAAAGTTGTATATCAAGGCGTTGAAGGGGTCACTGAGCAGCTCTGCTACATAAACCAAAGGAGACCTCATGGGCCTAGACCATATGAGTAGGGCATGAAAGGGTCATCCCATGCATATTACAACCCCAACTAGACCACATCCATATCTTATTGGGGACCCCCTAATCATCCTTCCTGGTCTACACCTCCTCCTTGGTCCTTTGCATCTCAGTATCACTCCTAGCCTGCCAGTCATTTCAACCATATGATTCGCCACAACCTCAATGGAATGAACCGCCCTAGGGGTGGAGGCCCCAATACCATAATGCTCCAGCTTTATTTCCCCCACCACCTACCCAACCATAGCTGTTACACTATGCTCCACCCAAGCAACCCCAGATGCCTGCCCAGCCAAATCCGAACTTGAACAATAGACAAGTTCAACAAGTATACAATGGAGAGACATCATATCTAGCTTATGTTGTGGACATCCAGGACCTTAACCTCAGATCTAGGAGAGTTCTCCTAGATAACCAGCCCCACCTCCACCTAGGGAGGTTGAGGAAGAAAGAGAGGAAAAAATTCTTAAAATAAATCACCATTTCCTGAGAGATTAACCCAACCACTCCATCCTACCCCATAAGAGACTGAACTTCTGGGAGAATTGAAAAATCTATATATAAAGATTCCACTTCTCCAAGAAATAAAATATGTTCCTATTTACAATAAGTTTACTAAGGAGAAGTGCTTCAAGCATCTAGGGAGGTGAAGAAGAAATGTCCCTACCATTAATGTCATTGGAAAATTGTTGGATTTAATGTTGGGGCAGGTAATATGTCCAAAGTATTTGGACCCTAGAAGCCTTGTAGTAGATGTGCACATCAATGGCACCATTGTCCCACACACTTTGATCGATCTTGGGGTTGCCATTAATGTGATGACCAAGGACACCATTCTCAACCCCAACCTCCAAGGTTCATTGAGGAATACCACAACAGTTTTTTAACTTGCAGTTCGCTCCACAATGACCCTTGAGGGGATTGTGGAGGATGTCATGGTTTCCATTAACTCTTGGGAGTACCCTGCAGATTTCCTAGTTCTTCTGCCTAAGGCTAAGCTTACTGATTACCCTCTCATCCTTGGGAGACCCTGGTTTGCCACTGCCGATGCTTACATCAGCTGCAGAGTTGGGAATATGACCGTCAAGAATGGGCATATGTCCAAGCAGTTAGTCCTATACCCTCTTGCTCAGCCATCTCTAGAACATGATTTACCTTTATGGTTGGAGGAGGAGGAAGAAGATGAAGTTTATTCCACCCAAATTTATAATTTAGAAACAACCATGGGAGGAGGACAACAGGATGAGGATGATTTGATTGAACACCTACTCTAAAGTCCAAATCCCAATACATTTCCCTTAGAAGATGTAGTAAAGGAAACCCAAAAAAATCTCCAATTGACCTATGCTTGGATGATTCCAACCTACTCCATGTCAAAACCATAGAATTCGGCCCTGAGAGAACCTTGAAAATCAATCCATCTCTTTCTTCTCTCCAAGAAGAGAAGTTATGAAACATGCTAAAGGAACATCTAGATGCCTTCACTTGGAGTTACAAAGAAATGAAGGGAGTGCACCCCTCAGTGTGTAATCACCACATATACATCAAAGAAGGTTGCAATCCAGAGTGATAGCTCTAAAGGAGGATGAATCCACCTCTTAAAGATATAGTCAAAGAGGAAGTGCAAAAACTGCTAGATGCAGGATTCATTTACCCTATCTCCAACAGTGAATGGGTCTCTCCTTTGGTGTTGGTTCCGATGAAGAATGGTAAGTGGAGGATTTGTGTCCATTACAAGGAGTTGAACAAAGCCACAAATAAAGACCATTTTCCTCTACCTTTCATTGACCAAGTGCTATATGGCCTGGCAGGGAATTTTTTTTTCTCTTTCCTAGATGGATTCAGTGGGTACAATCAAATCCAGATCAACCCGGAAGACCAGGATAAAATCACCTTCACTTGTCCTTGGGGTACTTTTGACTATAGGGTACTTCCTTTTGGCCTGTGCAATGCTCCTGCCACTTTCCAGAGAGCAATCCTGAGTATTTTTTCTGAGTTAGTCCATGATGCGGTAGAAATTTATATTGATTATTTTACACCTTATGGTTGTGATTTTTAAGAGGCTCTGTCAAACCTAGTCAAAGTACTACACAAATGCATTGAAATGAACCTGTCTTTTAGTCTCGAAAAATGTGAATTCTTGATGACTGCAAGGACTATGCTAGGTCATTTAATATCTCATCAAGGACTACAGGTGGACCCAAACAAAATATCTATCATCCAAAGGGTTCTACCTCCTCAAAAGCAGAGAGATGTCAAAATTTCCTAAGGTTGGTTGGATACTAGCGAAGGTTCATAAGGGACTTCAACAAGTTGGCCTCTCCTTTATTTGGTTTGTTGGCCAAGGACTTTGAGTTTATATGGTCAAAAAGTTGTTAAGAGGTTTTAGACACCCTAAAGAACAAGTTAACCCCTGCACCGATTCTCCAAGGCCCAAATTGGGCACTCCCTTTTCATATTCATGCTAATGCATCACACAAAGCCATAGGAGTAGCCCTAGGTTAGTTAGATAAAAGATTGCCTTATGCTATCTACTTTATCAGTAAGATTTTTTCACAGGCTGAACTGAACTACATAGTGACCAAAAAGGAACTCCTTGCTATTGTGCATTCACTGAACAAATTTAGGCATTATATTACAGGCTATCAAACATTTGTACATACTGACCATGCTGCAATCAAATATTTAATGAATAAACCAGATGTGAATGCTCGGATTATAAGATGGTTACTTTTATTATATCAGTTTGATCTAACTATTGTTGATAAGCCTGGTAAGGAAAATGTTGTTGCAGACTTTTTGTCCAGATTAAATTTTCATATAGGTGAAGAAGGAATAGTTGACAACCAGTTACCATATGAGCACTTATTTGCTATTTCAGTTCTCTCTCCATGGTTTTTTGATATAAAAAACTATTTGGTATCTGCAGAGTTCCCACCGAACTTGTCCTCCAAAGAGAAAAAAAGATAGTAAGGAAGAGCTCCCCCTTCACTTGGATTGAGGGAAATCTCTTCAAACTTGGCCCAGATCAAATATTGAGAAGGTGTATTAGGGAGGAGGAAGTCTTTGACATCCTTTTGACCTATCATGATGGGCCTTGTGGAGGTCAGTTTGTAGCAAAGAGGACAACATTCATAATGTTGCAAGCAAGCTATTATTGGACCACTCTTCATCAGGATGTGAAAAGATATACTAGTCAGTGTGATTGGCGCCAAAGGATGGGAAGGCCTACTCCAAGAGATGAAATGCCTTTGCAGCCTTAAGTGACTTCTAAGCCATTTGCCAAGTGGGGCATGGATTTCATTGGACCTATTGACCCTCCTTCCAAGAAAAAACAATACATCATTGTGTGTACTAACTATTTGAATAAGTGGGTTGAAATCAAGGAAATTAAGGCAACAACAAAAGAGAAGGTAGCTGAGTTCCTAAGGGAGAATGTATTTTACAAATTTGGGTATCCTAGAGAGCTGGTCATAGACCAAGGCTGCCAGTTTACCTCCAACATGATTGAATAATTGCTCAGTCAACACAAGATCAAGCATAGAACCTCCACTCCCTATCATCCAAAAGCTAATGGACAAGTGGAGGTGACCAATAGAGTGTTGGAGGGCATCTTGACCAAAGTGGTAAGCAACAACAGGAAGGATTGGGAAGAAAGACTAGTTGAGGCCACCTGGGCCTATAATACCACTTGTAAAACCACCACTAGATTCACACCATATGAGCTGGTTTGTGGGAAAAATGCCCTACTGTCCATTGAATTTGAGTATAACACATTAAGGATGGTAGCCCAACTAGATCTAGATCTCAACAATGCACAAAAAGAGAGATTTCTCTAGTTGAATGGTTTAGATGAGTTCAAAATGCAGGCCCTCCTACATATAGAGGTAATTCAACTTCAGAAGAAGATCTAGCATGATAAGAACATCAAGGAAAATCAATTTCAAGAAGGTGATTGTGATTTGTTATATGATTCCAAGTATAAGGACTTCAAGGGAAAGTTAAGGACAAGATGGCTAGGACCTTATGTTGTAGAAAGATATGATGATAATGGTTGAGTATATATTAGAACCATAAATGAAGAGGCCATTACTTTACTTGTTAATGGACATTAAATGAAAATTTACAAGAGACCATTGTCAAAACAAGAGTTCATTAATGGTATCAATAAAATAGTGATGGTAGTGGAGAAAGTTTCAGCTCCTACCTCATCATATCACTGAGAGGGAAAAAAGAAAAAAGAATAAGGACTCAGGTGAAAACCTCCATGAGGTGCCTGAGTCCCACTATTGGGTTGAAAACCTCTTGGGGTAGCCCAATGGTGTCAATAGAAAAAAATGAGAATAAAAAGATCCCTGGGTGAAAACCTCTCTTAAGGTGCCCGGGGCAAACAACTAGGATGAAACCTCTCAGAGGCAGCCTATTTGTTTTCAAAAAAGGGGGGGGGGGGGGGGAAGAAAAAAATCATGAAACTTTATATTTTGTAGGTCAGCAAGAAGGACGATCAGAGAGGAAAGGAGGATCACAAAGAGACCTATTTCACTCATATTTTTATTTTTCCACTCATTTTCATTCATCACTCTACCATTTCTTTCATTTTTTCCACTCCTTTACTTCAGTTTACAAGGGGACTGTGTTTTCTACAAGATCCCCTAAAAACCTACAAGATCCCCTAAAAACCTATAGGATGATCCTGTAGGAATCATAGTGACCTAGAAATCCTACAGGAAGTGACCTTAGGGAAAAAAAAGTGCCCTGCTATGTCAATAAAATAATAGTTGTACATTATCGTTCCATTACCATACCTATGTCCACCTTCATCACCCCTGCATTCACCCTTCAAAAAATCTCAGCTTCAAATTATTTTTTTTCATAGTATTCGAAAAAGAAGGAAATGAAAGAAAATGAGGAAGATGAAGAAGAAGAGGAGAAAGAGAAGGAGGATGATGAAGAAACTAAGGAGGATGTTAAGAAGGAAATTGATAAAGAAGATGAGGATCTACAAGAGGAAGAATAAAGGAAAGACATAGGTGAAGAAATAAATGGGAAAGAGGGGGTAGGAGACAAGGAGGAGTTACCTAGGGTGTCTCCATAACCCACTGAGAGAGAGGCAATAACTTCCCTCACTGCTCTTAGCACCCCCATCATGTAAAAAGGCAAAAGACAAAGGTAGACCCCCTTATATTTCAGGACAAGGAAAAGCACAAGGATAAGGTAGGGGAAACCCCAAACACCAACCAAAATTCCCATTGTGATTAAGGATTCACCTAAACAACAAGAGAAAATTCCTTCTCCTAAATCTCCTATCAACTATGTGAGAAGGCCTATCACTAGATCCACCTCCCCCAAGGGAAAATCAATCTTATAAGATACACAACAGGATCTAAGGGAAGCACAAGTAGTCCTATAGGGTACTCTACTAAACCTATAGGAGACACA
This sequence comes from Pinus taeda, assembly GCA_000404065.3. Lineage (NCBI taxonomy): Eukaryota > Viridiplantae > Streptophyta > Pinopsida > Pinales > Pinaceae > Pinus > Pinus taeda. The sequence continues at coordinate 18,788 of APFE030316910.1, read as the reverse complement.
AAAATTGGAAAAGGAGGTAGGCCAACAACAAGAAACTAAAGAAGAGGGCCTAGAGTCAAAAGAACCTAGATCCCAACCTAACCTTGACTCCTACTACAGGTCTATTGAAGGAGGCAAGGTCATTCCTCAAAAATTCATTATTCCACTGTTCTTCGAGCTTGAGAAGGAGAGAGTCAAAACTCATCGATGGATTTAGAATGCTAAATCCAATTGGGTGGAAGACATTGGGCACATGGAGGAGAAGCTCAAGGAGATGGGTAGAGTGCTAATTAGCTTGAGAGACAAAGAGGCCCTAATGAAAAATCAACTAGAAAAAGAAAATGCATGGTTGAGAGGACAACTGCAAGAAAGAGAGAATCAATTGGCATGTATGGCCAATATCTCTTTGGAAGTAATCTAGTGTAGATTGCCAGCTAAATCCTATGCCCTATACCTCAAGGAACAATGGTTGTAGTTCCAAATCAAGACCCTAGCACAAAGGGGCACCATGCCATTTTATCACTACAAGCAGTTCATTGATCTTTGTGATCAGAGTACACTAGAAGATAGGGCCAAGATGTCTGAGCTTTATTTGCACAACATGGCCTTAATAGACATGAATGTATGGGACTCGAATGCCAAGCTAGGAGATTTATAGTTGATGAATTTGGAATCATGGATGAACCATGAGGAATAAAGGGCTGCAGTGATGAAGAAGATATTGGAAAGAGAACAAAATAAACCTCTTATGATCAGAGATGAAAATTCAGATCCCATGGCCCTTATCAGTACCCATAATTTGATTGCAAATGATCCTCAGCTCACACCCAGATATCTTGCTGCTCGAGAGCAAGAAATTTCACATTTTGAGGACGTGTTCAGGATGTTAGGGGATGATAGAATACATGCTTGCCTGATGATATGGAACACATTTCCATATAGATTAAAGATAAGAGAGTACCACTCTCCTCAAAGATTGATAGAAGCAGTGAACAAGACACCCATGTACAAGCAATCTATGCAAAGGCTGAAAATCAATTGGATTGGCCTGAAACTCAGTCCATGACTACTCTTAGGAATGCTAGAAGGAAGGAAGGAGGAATAAGAAAAGAGGTAGTGGGAGGAGGTAGAAAAAAAAGTAGACTTCTATGAACAAGAAGAAGAAACCACAATAGAGGCATGGGATGTCTGGGAGGCCACTAGAGCTATGAAGGATATGGATATTGATTGAGTTGCTCAGAGGATGAGAAACACTTTCAGTAGGGGTTGATGATGAGCCTCATCATTGGGTAATTATATGGGACTTAATTCACCTCCTAGCTTAGTCAAACCAACTTTTTTCACAACTTATTACACATTTTTTATTATATTTTGTTTATGAGATGAGTTAGAGTTGGATATTATGCCTAGTGGACTAATATGCATTAAATGAAGGATTGAAGGAGAAAATCAAGGAATTTTGGCAAAGACTAAGGTTAAAACTCAAATGGGACAAGGGAGAGTGATTGTAGGAGGTAAATCCTCCTCATTTACTTCTGTACCATTTGAATATCCCTGTATTTATCACACCAGCTCAGAGTGGAAACAGCCAAGTCATGAGGATTAGAAGGAAACTGAGCAAGTGAGAGACAAAGAGCTAGCTTATCTTGAGTTTGGGAGTTGAGCCTCCCTAATTTTAAGAAATTCATATAGGACTTTAGTTGTATAAGTAGAGAGGCCTAGAGCCTCATTAGGATTCAAATTTTTGTTTTAAAACTCTAAGTTATTTTTGAGCTCTAGACTTGTGAACATTTTATTGATGTAATTTTCTGTTTTGGTGATAAGAATGAGTTTTGTTTTGAGCCAGCACTGAGTTAACTCAAAGAGCTGAAGCTCTTGGATTAGGTCCCAACCCTAGCAACCAAGGCTCCTCTTTCTTGTATCTATATGTTTATATTATTCTCATAGCTTCATTGTTAATTTGCCTTTAGATGTATTTCCATTGCAAGTAGTGTAGATTGGATTGGTTGTTTATTAGTTTTCTTCCATTTGTGCCTTACTTTAGTAGAAGGTTAGTAGGGATAAAAGGAATACCACTAGGTTGTTAGTAGGTGTCTCGGCCTCATTTCCTCCCTTTGGGATCATGATTTGAGGAAGGGACCCTTATGAAGCCCCCAAAACATAGATTTTTATTTCTTCCATAAGCTTTAGAGTTTCCTATATTTAAGTTAGCATTTGATCAATTTTGAAAAGTAGGATTTCATTGCCATATATTCTATCTTTATTCTTGTAGGTGATCTCATCCATGTCTTCATTCCTTTCAACAACTTTCCTCATGCAAAATGTAGGTAATTAGTTCATTAATTCTACTTTTCTAGCTTATGACAATGCTTCTTGTTCACATAGCTTTTTGGAAATTATCAGGAGTAGACAAAGACTTCATAGCCAGCAACCACCTTCTACTTCATCCACCATAGTCGTTCCTTGTTTTCACCATTGCTTTCACTAATTTTCATCATTTTACATAGAAATTCTTCCAAGCACATTGAGCGAATCCAACCATCTTGTATCCTTGCTATTGACTTCTGAGTGATCCTATACCTTTCCTCATTTCATTCCAACCATCTACCACCTTCCCTAAGCCTTCTATTGCCTTCAACACCTTCCATTTTTCTCTCAGCTGTAACTTGTAGGCCTACAGGGAATCTTGTAGGTTTCTAGTACATCTTGTAGGTTTTCTTGAAATGGCATGTTTGGAGGCCAAATTGAGGGAAAACCTCTAAGAAGTCACCAAAGGTCTCCCAAGGGTCTCCCACACCTTCCAACCATCCTTGAACGTCCTTAATTTACCCACCACATCACCAAAAGAAAGGAGTTTGCATACTTGATTTTGCATGGAAAGACAAAAAGACGAAAATAGAGTATTTCAGTCCCTTTACTTGCACATTAGTGATGTTTGATGCTTTTTACTTCCATTCTTAGATAATAGCATTTTGTTCATGTTAATTTAGCATTATTGCAAAGCATAGTTTCTCGGTAGTTAATTAGGAAATGGTGTGATTTAGCATTGAATTTCAGTCTTTCTCATTATTGCGGTAGAGTAGCTCCCCCTTAGAGTAGATTTCCATTTCTTCCATCAAGAAATCAAGCTTCTTCTGAATCCATATATTCTAGCTTGAAAACTCCAGTGGTCTCTCACTAGTTGAGCCGTGACAAAAGGTAGAACCATCACTTTTATTTGTGTATGCAACACTGCCACATTCAAGTTTGTACGAACCCCGGGTTGATAAAGTAAAGCTAGTAGCCTAGGAGTTGCAACATTATTGTTGTAGTACTGGCATTCATCAATGTTTTTGAAAAAAATCTCTATTTTTGAGTGTTTAATAAGTAACCATAAGATATACAAACAATTTCAAATTCAAAGAGAAAGGTTTCTGGATCCTCTGAACTTATCAAAGTTTGGAATAAAATATGGAGGGATGTCCTTCATGTGCACACTAACATCAATATATTGAACAATAAATCCAAGAGGATCTTATTCATTGTCATCATCTCCATCCTTTTCTTCTACCTTTTCTGTCACCTCTTCTTCTTTGACTTGCAAAAGTGAATGGTGATGTGGGTCTTACTACACCACATTATCAAATCGGGGGGTTGGTGTTGGAGATTTGTTTTTTGAATAAAAATGCTAATGCAATGCAAATTTGTGTTCTTGAAATGAAAGATGCCTAATGATTTTTTATTTTTTTTTTGCAGAAAGTAAAAGGAAATGAATCAACTAGGGAAGAAAACAATGCATACTTTGACACTTCCCCGGCAATGACCCAAAAAGTGATGAGCCTCAGTATTGCAACAAGAATGCTAAAACTCCCAAGGTTATAAACTTTAATTATCAACCCAGGGTTCATACAAACTTAAGTGGTATCAACACTATATGTGCAACATACAATTTGCCATTCCTTCACAACCATGATGTAATGGAGTTAATATAATCAAATCCTAAACTAATTGCAGAAATAGAAATGTTGGAAATGGGAACCTTAACCTATTATAGGAAAGAAAATACAAGGAAATAAAACCTATTCTAATTGCATACAACAAATATCATTAATGAAATATAATCATTACATTTCAAAGAGTTTGGATCCATTGTCAGAGTTCATTGTAGGTGGCAATAAAAAAATCATTATTGTATTATTCAATTCATAAATTTGCCATTAACCCAAATTGTTCAGATGTTTTGCAAAGGTAAAAAGGAAAGTATTAGGTGGTATTTATTCAACCCTAAGGGACACAAACCAAAATTTTTGAGCAAATATGGGCAGTATATACATGCTGGAAGAGTGCTACAAGAAGTTACAGGTGTTACTACAAGAAGTTACAGATTTGCTATAAGAAAATATAATTCACCGAATGACCAAGTAAATAAAATACAAATTGGATGGGACAATTTTTTATATATTGAATAGTATGTATTAGGTCTCCATTCCAAGTGGAATCAATCAAAAATACTCAAGTTAATACACACTAAAAAATAACAAAAATTAGTCATCTAAAATCTAGAAATTCGAGAACTAGTGAGCTACTTAATCTATTAAATGCTTAACCTAATAAAGTGAAAATGAAATGGGATAAATTTTTTATTAGCCTAAATTTTTTTATGAACTAATTCAGGTAGAATCAAATAAATTTAATCTCATTAGCATGTTCTAAAAAATAGCAAAAAATTACAACTATTTGTCACAAGGGATTTCGAGAAATTTAGATTTGTGAATAAAAAAACTATTCCAAGTAGCTCAATGGCTATTATGACCTTCTAAAGATGTTTAAAGGATGAAATCATGCTTTTTATCTTGCATAAGAAACTACTTCAACCATTTGACCCAATCCTACAATAAGAAATCATTAATACTAAATGTAGAAATAGGAAGAAAACAAGAACAAGAGATGCATGTGAATAATAAGTGAAAAGAACAAAAATAACTTATAAAAAAGGTCTCTAAGGCTCCTGGAATGGCCAAGCCCAAAGAAACTAAGTCCTATGAAGGAGACCAAGATTTACAAGCTGAACATGGCACCAATCTTCATTATTTCCATTAATACAATTACAATCGTGCAAGAAATGAAAGTGGAGCTGCAAAAGTATGAGTTCTCTCCACAAGAAGACTAATAAAAATCAACCCCTAGAGGAAAATTCGACTTGGTACTTATAAAAAATTATTAGGAATAATTTTCCATGAAAGGAGGAATATTTTCCCTCCAAAATACCTAAAATAGTGGACTTGGTTCGCAACACTAGGAATTTGCATTAAATGGCTGGGAACACATTCCTAGAGTTTCTCAATCATTAGAGCTCCATAGTTTTTGCGATAATTTCGAAATATATTGTTGATTTATTATCCAATATTGATCCTCCTGTAGTAGGGAGCAAGTCCCTGAAATATCTCCTCCTCGAAATCTCCATAACCTGCCCAATATTTTCACAATATTCTACAAAAATAAATAATATTAGGCACAAATATGAAATTATCCATTGACCTTCCTAATGAACATATTAAAGCTAAGAAACATTATTAAGTGTAGGATTGGTTTAATATAGCCTTCATGTGGCTAAGAAAGGTTAGACATGCTTTAATTTATGTCTAATTTGGAGGCCCATCAAAGAATACAAAAATATCACAAGTAATTGTGAACATAAGAAAATATATCTACCTTTTCGATTTTCTAACACGGTATTAGAGCTAAGGTAAAGAAGTAAAGAGAAAGGAAACTTGAATATCTATTGAAATGTTCAAAGAAAAATGATCATATAAGAAGATGAAGACCTACTATCTATACCAAGAAAATAATACATGACAATGAAGACTTAAAATAAGATAGAGGGAGCCTCCAAGTATAGGGCATGGAAGAAAAGGATAGATCTAATTCTTGCTAAGAAAAAAGTTTTGGATTTTGTTTTAGGAAAAATCAAAGAACCAACAAATGATGTAGGAAAAGAAAAATGTAAGGAAAATGACATCTTGGCCATGAATTTAATTGTAGATGGAGTGAAGGACAATCTAATCACAGAAATATCTAATATAGAATTTGCAAAAGAAATGTACGAAGCACTCTCCAAGTTATTTATGATGAAGAACATTGGTTAGATAGCTAGTCTAAGGGATGAACTAAGAACAATAAATATGACAAAATATGACACTGTATTATCATATTTTGTAAGGATCTCTTGAATAAGAGATGAACTCCAAGATATTGATAAAGTTGCACCAGAGAAAGAACTCGTGATTTTTGCACTACTAGGTCTACCAAAATCATGGAGCTCATTTGCATCAATAATTAGTACTTAGAAAGACACACCAACCTTTGAAAAAATGTGGAATTCATGCAGTCAAGAAGAAGCCCGCATCTCTTTAGTAAGTGACAAGAAGGAGGATGAAGAACAAAACACTTCAAATTCCTACTCTGCACACCACAAGAAGAAAGGATGATATAAAAAATTCAAAGGACCAAAGAATAAGGTTGATCTATCAATGATTGAATGCTACAATTGTCATAATATACTACAAAATATAATGTCTTGAAAATCCAAGGAATAAGAAGAGAGAAAGAGAACATGCAATTGTTGTCGATGAAGCTCCACTTGCAAGAAGAAGGCTGAAGAATCCAAAGTCAAGGATTTATTTTCTTAAAGGGGTACTGTCCCTTGCATATCCTTCTACTTTAGGTTTTGTAATGTTTTCTTTTTTATTTTTAAAATTCATAGATCTAAGATGCCTTGTTAGAAATTCTTGAATTGTTTTGATAAGTTGTAGGTATCCATCAGAAAGATTGAAATAAGAGGGAACATTCACCAATTTACCAAAAGATAAGTATATTTTTATTTGTCTCATCTTTCATGTTTGGTTTCCTCCTCACATCAAGATTTGTTTGTATTGCATACTCATAATTACTTCTTTATATTCTTCTTGGTAGGAAATCTTGGACAATAAGTAAAGGTTGTGGAGGAGACTTCAAAGGAAATAATTGAATCATGAAATAAGCTCTATTGAAAAGGAATTCCATTAAGGAGAAAAACGATGTCCTATAAGGTTTGTTAAAGAACAAAGATATGTCTTAATGTACAAGATTTGTTGCAAGGTTCTCTTCATACAAAAAGGTATGATCTTTGTCTTTTGAAATTTTCTTTATATTACTAACATTCTTGTGCCTAGGGTTTTGAATCAAAAATATTTTTTTATGGGTGATTAATATTTAGATTGAATCCACCCTTTCTCTTATTGTTTACTCATTTTGGTGAAACCCTAACCTTTAGGGTTCACTATAAAACCTTAGCCTTTTGATGCTTAGGGTATATTAATGATGAAACCCTAATCTTCTTAGGGTTTATTGATAAAGTTAAGATCTCTTGTTGAAATCCTACTCTCTTAATGTTTATGAATGTTATGGTGAAACTGTAGAATAGTGTAAATTATCAAACGAGAACTGCATCGAGTACCCATTTTTTTGAGGTAGCAAAAAATCATCTGATTTTGCAAAGGCTTGACTCACAATACACCTTTTTTTAGAATATTTTTGACACTTTGAAATTTCTTATGTATCAAGTATGAACATTATTTTTAAAATGTTAGTGATTTTCATGCCGATTTTGAAAAGTGTTGATACAACATCAACGCATTTTTTTAGAAGGCTTATTTTTGACACTTCAAATTTTCTAAAGTGTTAATTGTGGATAATTATTTTTTAAATTTAACAATTTTTGTTGTCGTCTTCTTCTTCGTTTTCTTCCCTAAAATATTTATTTTTAAGTGTTTTTTAGTTTTTAGGTTTTTGTTTTTCTATTCAATTTTTTTTATAATGAGATCCTCATTTTTCTGCATAATATATTTTAAAGTTATGATTTTCTATATATTTATCTATTGTTAATTACGCCGTAAGGCATTTCCCTCTGAAATCAATTCCCCTCTCTGCCTACCTGTCATCTTGTAAACCACAGGATTATGTGTTAGACGATTGCAACAATTTCAGCCGTTGATTAAAGGGTTGCCCAAACGATTTAGGCGTTTCATTTGGCACGGGGTCGAACGGTTATGGGATGAGAATGTATCAGGATTTTAACAGACTCCTCTTCATTTTCTGATTCCTCTGACGGAACCTGCGTATCTCCCATATTCAATGCCGCTGAATCCGCGTCCACCGCAAGCTCCGCCTCGGATTCTACACTCACAGTAACGCACAATAGAATGCGTAAGCGTCGTGGACGGAAGATTAATAATGCAGGCGAGCCTGGCGAAGTGGAGTCTGCCGTGTGTAATGGAGATGAGAAGCAGGGGGTGAGAATTAAAGAAAAGCGGCACCGTGTTTACAGGGGAGTGAGAATGAGAAGTTGTGGCAGATAGGTTTTAGAGATTCGAGAGCCCAAGAAGAAGTCCAGAATGTGGCTGGGGACGTTCCCCACACCAGAGATGGCGGCTCGAGCCCACGACGTGGCGGCGCTCAGCCTCAAGGGGAAATCCGCGTTCCTGAATTTTCCCCACATGGCCTTGTCGTTGCCTCGCCCCGCCACATTGTGCCCCAAAGACATCCAGGCCGCTGCCGCACTCGCTGCGGCTGAGTTTCATATGCCTTCAGAAGAAGATAGTGAGGATCGATCCCTTGATCTCGTGGGGACGAGCAATGCGATCCCTAGTGATTCCCACACCGTGATCCCTGCAGAGTCGGGGAATAATGAAGCAGCAGCAGTAGTTTGCGCGTCGAATTTTGTTTCGAGTTTTCTTTCGGGGAACGAGTGGATGAGCGTAGAGGATTTTCTTCGATGCCTAAAATATTCACGATGTGGTCTTATTTTGTAATATGGTTTTTTGAACTTTCATTTAAAAAAAATAGATTAGTTTGGAAGTTGTGGTCCATGAGTTTTGAGGTCAAGAAGTAGGATTATACACTGATTTTGGAGGGTTATTTGATTACTAAATTTTAAATGCCCTATTATCTGATTTTGCCTCTTAAAAAAACATGTTAACTATTAGACCTACTTAAACTATACAAAAAAATAAAAATTTCCGATCCATTTTTTAATTTCCCATCTCCACTCGTGTTATAGTTACAAATCGAACATAAATATTTTAATGAATAATTTACAAATTTTAGCTATTTAAATACCTAACTGTCTTTCCCATCATATTCGTATATTACATTGTTCAACCATTCTGCCATGGATGTGACGCATCGATCTTGCTAAATGGGACGTCAAGTGACCCGAGCGAGCAGCAAGCTACTCCAAACTTGACTCTCAGAGCCGCGGCATTCAAGATCATCAACAAAATCAAAGAAGCAGTGGAAGCCAAATGCAGCGGAGTAGTTTCTTGCGCTGACATCTTGGCTTTAACAGCGTCCTACGCTGTATCTATGGTGAGTCCCTGAACTCAAAAGTCCGTTAAACATCTTAAATACCTATATAGATTCATAACCAGATTCGGCACATCTTTGCAGTTAGCTAAGTGCTCTTACAGCTCTTCTCAACCTAAGTGGTATTGATTTCCAAACCCTTACCATTATTTTGAGTCTTTTATTAGTGTTAAGTGTTTAGGATAAACTCTATGGTGGCTATTGTGACAATTAGGTGAGTGTCACAATTATTTCAATACCTTCTCAAAAGCAACTCAGAGAATTGAACCTGGGTCTGGATCAAGGTTATAGGAGTATCATGTTGATATTTTTCATTACTTCCAAACCCTTATCATAATCTTGAGTGGACCATTAGTTGTTATTCTTTTGTCATTATCTTGAGTGAAAAATTAATCCATATTCTCACTGTGATTCCAAAGGTAACTGAATCTCATATTACCTTGTCATCACTTTGATGTTACCTTATCATCCATCCCTTTAAGTGAGCAGTTAATCCCATATTCTCCTAATAAATCTCACATTGGCGATTAATCCACATGATCGTTTCATTGTTACCTTATCATCGCTTTGAGTAGACAGTTAATACCATATTCTCCTGATAAATCTCAAAGTAGATATTAATCCACATGATAATTTCATTGTTCGTCCACCTGATCATCCCTGTGAAATGAGCATGAACATTACTTAACACCCAAGTGTTTTCAGATAACAAAAAAATTTGGCCAAAGTATAAAATTAATTTTTATAAATCCAACTTTGTCCGAATTCGATTAGAAGTTTGCACCTTTTTTGCAATGAAACCATGCTACTCTGTTACTGCATCCCTGAATCTATGGATGCAATTAGTTTTGTCTATCCAGAAATCAACGGCCTTTACGATTAAAATACTAAAGAAATGGGATCTAACCATTATTGTGTTTTCGTTGCCACAAATAGGGTGGAGGGCCAGAGTTTCTAGTCCCACTAGGCCGCAGAGACAGCCTGACATTTGCCAATCAAACCGTGACTTTGGCCAGTCTACCAAGTCCGACTTCAAATGTGACTGTATTGATGACCATCTTCACAGAAAAGGGTTTCCATAATTTCACGGAACTTGTAGCACTCTCAGGTCAGTTTTCAAAGCTAAGGCCAATGATTTACAATAATATAAAACTTGAATCCATTCATTCATTATATTCTGATGAAATTGCTATATGAATTTATATAGGTGCGCACACCTTCGGAATCAGTCACTGCTCGTCCTTCGTGAACAGGCTTTACCCAACGCAGGATACCACCCTCAACGCTGCCTTCGCACGGGAACTTGAGCATACATGTCCCACAAACACAACTGTCAACACCACAAACTTAGACATACGCACCCCAAATGTATTCGACATAAAATATTACATTGATTTGCAGAATGGAGAAGCACTCCTCACCTCCGATCAAGATCTCTACAACGACTCTCGAACTCGACAGATTGTTAATGGCTTTGCGCTGAACCAGACCTCCTTCTTTAAGCAATTTGCACTCAGTATGCCGAAAATGGTTCAGCTCGATGTGCTCACAGGAGCAGAAGGAGAAATTCGAAAAAACTGCGCAGTTCGCAATACAAATACTTCCTCATATTCCATTATAGATCCAGCAATGGGGTTGTCCTCATCGTTCTCCTCTTGATTGTCTGGTGTGGTGTGGTGAGATGATTAGCAATCGTTTCCTTCTTCCACGTACTCCATGTAATAAGTTCTTATAAATAAAGGTATCCTGAGAATACCCTGCGAATAGATACTGTCATTCTGATTAATTTGCCAGTGTTTGATAGTGGTACAACACTAGTGGGTGGGATTGTGTAAATCAACTCTAAACACTAAAATCCAGAAGTTAGTTTAAGTTGGTGATGAGATTGTTTTTCATGTTATTAGTATAAATATGTTTTTTCTAATTTAAATTAAATAACAAAAATTTGAACCCACATATATCACCTAATAACTTAACCCAGTGGTTTGAAATGCCGAACAACCTACAAAGCGAATTAAGACCTACAAAGCCAATTGAGACCCTTAATTGCTGTTTCTCACTATAGATTTCAACCATTCTCAAATTTCCACCTGCAAGTCATCGACTAATTAAAAAATTTAGTATGCTCATCCACTTTATTAAAAATCTTAATCGCCTCCTCCAAAGGCCTATTAATTTCAGCATTTCAGAAATTTAGGTATGGGCTAACTAAAGACCTTGAAATCCTCCCATAAAAGCCACTAACAGCGGCTTCGCTATTCAAACACTAAAGCGTCCAGGAAACCAGACCTGACATCCATCAATAATGACAAACATCGAGTAATACAAACTCGAGGTTTAACATGAAGTGATATTTATTAAAATAATATGATATGGTATTAGTTAAGATGATAGAATGTAATATAATTATTATGTTTTAAATAAATAAAAAATTGAATGGTTTAAGAGTATGTATTTATCCTTGTGAGATTATAAATTTAAATTTAAATTTAAGAGAAAAAATAAAACTATTTATTTCCATTCTTATTAATATTTTTACGCCGTGGCCACACAACATAAATCTTGGCTGAAAAAAGCGTGCCGCGGAACGAAAATGAACTTTAGATGTTCAAACGCTCCCTCCTCTCCTCTGGCCGCCGTCTGGGCACGGCATGGCCCCATCGATGATGGCGTAGCAAGTTTCAGGCAAAAATTGCAGATCTACAACCTCTCCGCGGCTCCGACTCTCTTCAAGGTCCTTTCGATAGCTCCCCGCCCCCTGCGCCTCTCCGCTCAGGACTTTGGGGACGCCGGCTCTCAGCCATCTCCCGCAGCATTCGCCCACAACTATCCCCATCGGATTGGAGACGCCCTCGTCAAGCGCGAACCTGCAGAACATACATTCAGTTTTCTCCAAGCGGTAGCTCTTGGAAATAATTTCTTCACCCTGGAAGGCTGCTCTCTTTTGTTTACTTCTTCTTTATCCTCCCCAAACTGCATCTGGACGCTCTTGTGGGCGGATCGCAAAGTCAGATCTGGCGTCCCTAAGACTCTCTCCTCCTCTCATCTCTATCCCCTGCGGCAAACGCAGGAAAAGAAGACCCTACAAAGCTCCAGTCGCCTGTTGTCTCAGATCTGCAGAGGCAAGCAGAATTCTGGTCTCTTTGCCTCATTCCAGATCCTGATCAAGCTTATTTCTCGCAAAACCCTGCTACAATGGGTGAGAGCACAGCGACTTCTCCACGAAGGTAAACAACTCGAGGATCTTTACCCCCTGTCTTTTTACAGCATTAAGAGAAATACCTCCATTACTCTTACCCTTCGTCTAAGAGGGGGCACTGCAGGACAATCATCCTCAGCTGAGGCGTTTTCTTACAAGGACGCTGTCCATGCGAAGCTGCCTAAGAGAACATCTCCACCTCCTCAAGCTCCCAAGCCTTTTCTGGTGGATAAACTAGAGGAAACCCCCTCCATAGAAATAATGCATCCTTCGCTTGATGAGCAGACCGAGCATTTTGCGGAACATGGCATTATCTGCAAGTTTAATGGGCTATGGCCACGCACAGCAGACCTCTACCAATGGATCCACTCTAACTGGACCAACAACTGCAAGGTTTTGCTATGCTCAAAGGGATTTTTCATCGTAGTGTTTTCCTTCGATGAGGACTATCAAAAAGCCTTAACTGGTGGCCCATGGTTCTGGGGAGCAGCTGGCTTATTCCTCACGCCTTGGTTCCCAGATTTCGATCCCTCTACAACAGTTATCACCAAACTCCCCATCTGGGTCAGACTTCCAAACCTCCCAGCGAATCTATGGCACTTTGCAGTATTCCAAGGGATTGGCAACTCTCTAGGCCGCCTTTTAAACACAGACATCTCTAGAGGGGAAAAGGGATTATACACTTTTGCCAGGATTTGTGCAGAAATAGACATAAGCAAAGGACTCCCGGACCAGATCAATCTCAAAATTGGAGATTTTCATTGGACCCAAACCTTGGATTATAAGAATACAGCCTTTTGTTGCCGCAACTGCCATCATACAGGTCACCTTCAGAGCTCTTGTCCCACAATGCCAGCCCAAAAGAAGAAAGCCAATACTAAGAAGAAATCCAAAAGCTGGATGCCTCATGATCCTCCTCCCATGAACGATTTTGACTTCAGCTCCGATGAAGAGGAAGAGAATAAGGAAGGTGTGGCAGCAGCGTCGGAACCAGATCCGTCCCCGGTAGGTCCAGTGGATTCGTCCATCATACCAGCCTCATAAAAAAGGATCCATGAATCCTCCACCTCGGACTCAGACAAGGAGACCTCTCCGTCAGCTCATCTCAGTTTGCAAATCATGCCAGCTCAGCAAAGTCCTCCTGAGTGGGTTAAAGTTGGTAAAAAGAAAGGGAAAAAATGTATAATAGTGGATCTTGCACATGTTGGGTAGAATCCTCTGTTCAGATCCTGCTCTTTTGTTCATCTTGTTTCTTCTTGCTCAGCACTGATCTCTACTCTTTCTCTCTTAGGAGCCGAGGTGGACTACCAATCCTTTCCGGCTGCCTTTCTTCTTGCTTCTCTTGTTTGTAACCTCGCATTGTACCATACTTTCTCTTAATAGATTTAGCTTTTACTGAGAAAAAAAAAATATTTTTACGCCGTAAGGCATTTCCCTCTGAAATCAATTCCCCTCTCTGCCTATCTGTCATCTTGTAAACCATAAGATTATGTGTTAGACGATTGCAACAATTTCAGCCGTTGATTAAAGGGTTGCCCAAACGATTTGGGCGTTTCATTTGGCACCGGGTCGAATGGTTATGGGATGAGAATTTATCAGGTTTTTAACAGACTCCTCTTCATTTTCTGATTCTTCTCACGGAGCCTGCATATCTAAAATATTCAATGCCGCTGAATCCGCGTCCACCGGAAGCTCCGCCTCCGATTCTACGCTCACAGTAACGCACAATAGAATGCGTAAGCATCGTGGACGGAAGATTAATAATGCAGGTGAGCCTGGCGAAGTGGAGTCTGCCGTGTGTAATGGAGATGAGAAGCAGGGGGTGAGAATTAAAGAAAAGCGGCACCGTGTTTACAGGGGAGTGAGAATGAGAAGTTGGGGCAGATGGGTTTCAGAGATTCGAGAGCCCAAGAAGAAGTCCAGAATTTGGCTAGGGACGTTCCCCACACCAGAGATGGCGGCTCGAGCCCACGATGTGGCGGCGCTCATCATCAAGGGGAAATCCGCGTTCCTCAATTTTCCCCACATGGCCTCGTCGTTGCCTCGCCCCGCCACATTGTGCCCCAAAGACATCCAGGCCGCTGCCGCGCTCGCTGTAGCTGAGTTTCATATGCCTTCAGAAGAATATTGTAGTGAGGATTGATCCCTTGGTCCCATGGGGATGAGTAATGCGATCCCTAGTGATTCCCACACTATGATCCCTGCAGACTCGGGGAATAATGAAGCAGCAGCAGCAGTTTGCACGTCGAATTTTGTTTCGAGTTTTCTTTCGGGGAATGAGTGGATGAGCGTAGAGGACAATATACTGTTGGATCTGCCAAATATTGTGGGAGACATGGCAGAGGGTCTATTGGTACCCCCTTCATGGATGTTGGAACACGATAATTATAGTGCTGCTGATAAACTTTTTGATGAAAATGCATCAATATCTGCAAAAGCTTCTCTTTGGAACTATTCATAAACATTGAACCTGTTGCTAAAAGAAATTTCTGTCAGATTCAACAACTTCAATTGGAACTCGAACCGATCTCATTCGCAACAATTATAGTCATGGGTACGATTATGGTTAATGAGGCATAAAAACACATTCTAAATGGTAGTTTAGAAAGGCCACACGATTCGTGAAAAGGCACCACAATATCTACAGGTTTAATGGGTACCATTGACCGAGCTACCCAAGATAGCTCCAAATCAACAAGGCATGGCTGTTTTTCGTGGAATAAACAAGGCAATAATTCATCCAGAGCCTTAATGCAATTATAAGCTATTGGGTTTTCCCATTATGAAACCACAAAGATTGGCCATCCTACACCAAAAGGAACTCATTTCAACTTTACCCAGACTCATGACCCAGCGAATATCAATGAGAATCACCAACCAAAAAAATATCAAAAGAGTTGCATCATACCATCCAACTTAGCGAACCAAAGTCTAGAATTCAAGGCTGAGGCTACCCCTTCTTACATGAGCAGAGAAAGGTTTTGCCGATTTAAATGAGTTATATTTTTCCTGAAAATTCCCTATCCTAGCAGAAACTTGAAATGCTAGGCCTAACTTGAAATCGAATATATTTTTCACAGATGAAGCAAAGACACGAGATAAAAGTCCATAATGTCATTACAAATCAAACTTGAATGTTCTGTTTGGACATTATGAAACCACAGACACTCCTCATCCTACGGTAAATGAGAACTCGTATCGTTTTATTAAGACAGATGACAAAAGACTCATAATCAGTGAGAACCCTAACAAACAAAGAGCATCAATCCTTTTGAGTTTATTACCAGAAGAGAAAGAATACCAGAATGCAATGGAGAGATGTACAACTACAGGCCTAAGCTTTCAACGTCACCTACTTATACTGACCAAATACCATATCCATGACTCCCCTGTTGAACCGACCCATGCTCTTCATGTGCTGCCGAGCTGCTTTGTCGTCAACGACGAACCCCTTCTCCTTCAGCTTTACCAAGAGGTGCCGCATCTCATCAGCCTTCTGTGCCTTCAAGTAGGAATCAACCAAAGCCACATAAGTGGCAGCATTGGGCTTCCACCCATAGCCCAGCATCTCTAGCGTATATTTTCCTACCTCCTGAAGCATTCCACCCTGGCACAGCCCCTGAATGAGAATAGAGTAGCTATACGAATTGGGAAAGATCGTTTGATAAGATCTGTGCAGGAGAAATGTTGATCGGTCGTGCAAGAGCTCTAATTATGGATGAAATTTCAACCGGATTGGACAGTGCTACGAATTTCTAGATCATCAAGTGTTTTCACCAAATTATCCATCTCTTGGATGCGACAATGTTGATCTCTCTTCTGCAGCGTGCCCCTAAAACATATGAATTATTTGATGACATCATCTTAATTTCTGAAGGAGAGGTGGTTTATCAAGGACCTCGAGAATCTATGCTTGATTTCTTCGAGTCCATGGGCTTCAAGTGCCCAGAAAGAAAAGGGGTTGCTGATTCTTACAGGAAGTAAGTATAATTTCTTATACAGTTATGGGGTTGCTGATTCTTACAGGAAGTAAGTATAATTTCTTATACAGTTATGTTTTGTCCTGTGGATTGAGAGTGGTAGTTACAAACTAACATCTATATCTCAAAACAGAAAGATTTACAGCATTTTCACGGATATGATTGCTGTGGAGCTTGATAACTTTGTGAGCTACGACTTATCAGGGTTCCTTTCTATCTATTTACAACATTAGTTATTAAATGGATTGATTAAATTTGTGTTGCAAATACCCCTCGTTAGATTTCACTTCTTAATTGCGTTTGCGCTGGAGCTACTAGTTCTGAGTAAATACTCTAGCTGTCAAATAGATACCAGAAGGAACCTGTAGATTGGAATTTGCAGTGTTAGCAAAGATGCCTTCATTGGTGGCAATTGACATATATGAGGAGGGGGTATCTGCAGTGAAGATCCGTCCACCCACTATTGTGTTACTATTTGATCCACAGTCTATAAGGTAGTTATCCTGTGAAGTTGAAACCCCATTCTAATAAAATGACAATAAAAACAACACACAAATGCACACAATGACTGCCATTTCCTTCACTTCTTTCTCTGTAGCCCAATTGTGTGGTTCTCTCTTTTCTCTGCACCCAAATTATAGGATTCTCTTTGTGTCTCTTTCTTCCTCTGCATCTCTAGGCAATTCCAAGAGCCTATAACTCTGCCCAGATTTCCACCCTATAATGCTTCTGAGGACAAGGGCAGTCCTTTGACAAGCTCATATACAAAAGGTTCGAAGCTTCTATATTTTAAATGGCTAAGCAAGATAGCTTCTATATCTTAAATGGCTAAGCAAGATTTGTTAGACCTGTGGATTTTAATATATGAAACCATTTATACTTATGTTACCTGACTAATTGGCTCTCTTATGCACCAATGTTCTTGGATCATATGCCCATTTTGTATGGAATGTCTACTAAGCGGTTCTAGTTAATGGGGCATTGATTTGAGTGTTCAATGTATTCTTATTCTTTATCGAAGTATTTTTTTGCTCTATTTGCTTTCTTCAATTTATGCCTTACGGCGTTTCCTTTGCAACATCTGATGCAAATGCTAGTTAATATTTCAATCCACATCAAATAATTGTCACTAAGAAAACATTAAATTTTAACATTTGATATAAAATTACACATTTTGAATATAGATATAACAAAAAAATACACATTTTAAATATAGACATAACAAAAAATAACATTTTGATTATAGATATAACAACAAATACACATTTGAGACTTCTTTTCTTCTAAAAATGAAAAGTCAAATAAATGATTTTTATGGGAAAATTTTAACAAAAAAACTTTAAAAAACAGCAATTTTTATTAATTTATGTCCAAAAATATAATCACATTTTTTTTCAAAAAATAATGATTCACATAAAAATTAAAGTGAAAATCACATAATACAAATATTAAACATATAACAACAATAATTGAATACTTATTCTTCTCATAAAATTTCAAATTCAAAACAATACAAATATAACTATTGAATAGTTCCAAAAAATGAGCTTGATTTGCATGCATAACTTAAATTTAATCAATAATATCATATAATCCATGCTCATCATCTTTTGGATTTTCATTATTGTATTATTCCATGATATTTTTTCCTTCCGTTTGGTTATTTTCTTCTTCTGATGGATATTTGATGTCTACAAATTTAACCTGCTCGCTCCTACGCCCACACCCTAGGGTCCCTACGTGTCTAGGGTTGATTTTGGGAATCAACCCTGCATGCCTAGGGTCACGGGCCTAAGCAGAGGTGCCTCACCCTCCCCCACCTAGGCTCGTAGCCTAGGGTTGATTCTCAAAATCGACCATGGGTGCCCAAGGCCCTTAGACCATAGGCCTGGGCATGGACATCTCATTTTCCCCACGACCAGGTCCATGACTCAGGGGCCCTAAGCACCTAGTAGGTCAATTCCAAGAATTAACCTTGGGTGCCTAAGGCACTTGGGAAATGGACCTAGGCGAGGGAGAAAGACATGCCCCTGCCTAGGCTCGCAACCCATGGGCCTTGGGCACATAAGAGAAATTCCCCAAATCGACCTTAAGCGATTCCCAGAATTTACCCTAGGTAATTTCCTGAATTAACCCTAGGCGATTCCCGAAATCGAACCTAGACTTAGGCACCCTGGGGTGATTCTAGAAATCGTCCCTTGGCAATTCCTAGAATTGACCAAAGCCAATACTCAGAATTGATCCTGGCT